>CABHPQ010145953.1:0-40280 GCA_902168405.1 Peromyscus aztecus
TGTCTTTTGAAAATACAAAAATAAATATTTCTCAAGGGAAAAACTGAGATAACTCACTGCAGTCCTAATCTATAAGAAATAATAAGGAAAATTCTCATGGAGAAAGGACATGATAGAACACAGAAACTTGAACATATGCAAAGAAATAAATGACAGGTAAATGGAATCCATGAAGGTCCTGGTTGGTTTATCTTAACCCAACTTGACACAAGCTAGAGTTATCTGGGAAAAGGGACTCCAATTGAGAAAATGCCTCTATCAAATGGCCTGTGGACAAACTTGTGGTACATTTTCTTGATTGCTTATTTATGTGGGAGTGCCCATCTCACCAGAAGCAGTGCCATTTCTGTGCATTTGGTCCTGGGTTCTATAAGAAAGCAAGCTGAGTAAACCTTGGGAAGCAAGCCAGTAAGGAGTGTTCCCTCATGGCCTCTGCACCAGTTCCTGCTTCTAGGTTCCTGCCCTGAATTCCTACCCTGACTTCCCTCAATGATGGGAGTTGTAAGATAAAAGTAAGTCTTTTCTCTTCAAGTCACTTTGGTCATGGTGTTTTACCAGAGCAATAAATCCTAAGACAACGAACACAAGCTAAAATTAATTTTTGTTATAATTTCTCTTGAATAACTGACTCCCTATCACATGTACCTCCACATACGCACCCTGCACACATACACACATAGATGATGATGGTGATGACAGCTAATTTTAAAAATAAAAATAAAATCATGATCCTAATGCACCTTGTCCAAAAAAGTACACTAAAAAAAAAGAGGTTGATTAAAAGTAAATGGCTGGGAGGATATACTATGGAAGCCCAAACCCCAAGAGGCCCAGTTGCAGTCAAGGTGCTATTATCAGTAAAGCAGGCCTTGGAAGAAGAAATATTATTAATGATAAAAAGGGCAGTATGATTTTAAAGACTGATTCTTTGAGAAAACACAACCATCCTAAGTTCCTATGGATATTAACACTGGAGGCTCAAAAAAGAATTG
This sequence comes from Peromyscus aztecus, assembly GCA_902168405.1. Lineage (NCBI taxonomy): Eukaryota > Metazoa > Chordata > Mammalia > Rodentia > Cricetidae > Peromyscus > Peromyscus aztecus. The sequence continues at coordinate 993 of CABHPQ010145953.1, forward strand.
GAAAAAATGTACCCTTTTATAAGAAACTGGCAGATCATGTGTACAGCACATCCATAAGCACATAAACCTGCCCTGTGCCACTAACCAGTAACCTGGTTTGCTTTCTGTTGATGCGATAAAAACAGTCTGACCAAAAGCATCCTGGGGAGGAAAGGGTTCATTTGTTGCCCTTCCAGCTGACATTGATTCCATCATTGAGGGAAGTCGGGTCAGGCATTCAAGCAGAAACTGAAGCAGAAATCATGAAGAAGCTCTACTTGATAGTTTATGCTTAGCTATATTTCCTTAGATAGCCCAGGACCACTTGCCCAAAGAATAGCAACATCCATGGTGGGCTGGATTCTTCTATACCAATTAGTAATCAAGAAAATCCCTTACACACATGCCAAAAGACCAACCTGATCCAGGCAATGCCTCAGTTGAGGTTTCTCCTCTCAAACTGACTCTCAACTGTGTCAAGTTCAAAATCCAGGCTAAATAGGACAACTAATCTTGACACATTATGGTTTGGAAAATACACCTCCAATTAAGAGGGAATATGCACAGTCTTTTCAAGTATACAAGGAACACATGTCAACACAGGCTATGTTGTGACATATGAAAACCCTTAACATTTTAAAATGATAAAAACATAGTTTATTCCCTTACTCACCTATGAAATGGAGAGAAAAAAAATTCTCATGGAAAGAGTAAAAGTATCTTTATCCAAAAGTGTCATAGACAGACTTGATTTGATATGTTAATAGGCTTGATCTATCCAGGAAGTAACTGTGTGAGTCTGTATCCTAGCTGTGGGATGTTAGGAAGAAATGAATGTGAAGTCGATCAGTGCCTGGTCACATATGAAGCCTTGTGTAAGCTCACGTGAAGACAAAGCCTGTGTTGTGAATCAAAGCTCTGGGATCTGAGCTGAGCGTGGTGAAAGAACCAGACGCATATTAAAGAGCAAGAGGGATTCCTGAATAGGTGCTACTGTTTGGCTTTATTTATGGGTTTATTTTGGGTCTCACACATGCTAGACTCACACTCTACCAATAACCGAGCCCCAGTATCTTTGTTTCTACTCTTTGTTTTGAGATAGGGTATAGTTACATTGCCTAGGCTGATGTTGAATTTATGATCCTTCTCCCCCAAATCTCCAAATCCCTGCGCTTATAGGCCTATGCCATCAAACCTGACTGGTACTGATAATTATCAAGATTATGGGGCAGCTTTTTCCCTTTGAACTATTATATACCACAGTCTCGTCCCCTGTCTCCCTGCCTTATCCATGGGAGATCTGTCCCCAGATCCCTAGTGGCTTCATGAAACTTCTGATAGTACCAAACCTTACACAGACTACGTTTCCCCCCAAAATGCTATGGTAGAGTCTAACATAAATTAGACATAATAAAATAGTATATTAATAGCACGGTACTGCTTTTAAGATTGCTAGACTCATTACTGTTGTATGATGGGTCCATTTATTAAGTAAAAGAAGGATTGGTTGAACACCAGCCCATCAAATATCAGTCTATCCAATAACCTAAGTGGCTACTGACAAGGGGGCAGCGTATACAGAGTGGACACGCTGAACTGAGATGCATCATGCCCCGGGTGGGTGGAGCAGGTGGTATAAGATTTCATCACTATTCAGAGTGACTCACAATTTAAAACTCACGAGTTATTTCTGGAATTTTCTATTTAACATTTTCAGGCTGCAGGTGATTGCAGAAAGCAAGATGATGGGTGTAACGGCATCTCTTTAAAAATCTCAAGATCTCTATATCTCTGTAATGATTTCCTTAGGCAAGCATAACGCTCTACCATAAATTTGGTGACTTAAACTACATAAATTGACTCTGGAGGCTAGAAATTAAAAATAAAGGTATTAACAAGGCCACCCTCACTTGGAAGTCTCCAGGTAAGATTCCATTCCTTTCCCTTCTCAGTTGCTAATGGTCCTCAGCATTCCTTGTATTATGGTGTCTGTTCCCATTTTCCTGTCTATCTTTTCCCACAGTTTCTGCCTCTTTATCCCCACTCCCATCCTCACTGGGCCTTCTTCCCCATGTATCAAATTTTATTATTGTTGTTGTTGTTTCTCTAGAAGGAAAGATGCTAGCACTTAGCTAGCACACAGATAACCTAGAATAATTCAGTGTAAATTTCTTCTGTCTTGATCATTAGCTTTGTCATATAAGGTGATGGCCACACATGTGTGGTCTTGGGCGACACTGATGGATGAGAATGTCAGAATCTATATAGATCTGCGTGGTCACCATTCTGCCAACTAAAGACACTCTGTCTGAAAGTTAAAATGTTTAAGTCATTGTTAGTAAGTCTAGAGGCAGAAAGGTATCCCACATACTGTTTGCAATTAACTTAGAATGCTTTGCACTATAATGATCTTGCAAAGTCAAACAAAAGCCTAAATTTGTGTTTATGGCATTAAATACTTCAAATACAACTTTAGCACTATATTGCAAGCAAGACTTGATTCATCCTAGGCGGTGGTGGTGCACGCCTTTAATCCCAGCACTTGGGAGGCAGAGCCAGATGGATCTCTGTGAGTTCGAGGCCAGACTGGTCCATAGAGCGAGATCCAGGACAGACACCAAAACTACGCAGAGAAACCCTGTCTCAAAAAAACCAAAAAAAAAAAAAAAGACTTGAATCATATGTGAATGTGTGGATATGTCCATCACTCTTTTTATGTTTGAAAAGAAAATCAGGATCAAACCTAAAAGACTAATAATAGATGTTTAAATAGTTCTGAAATTACACACACATACCCCAACCCCCCCTCAAGGATATAGATCCAAGTTGGGAACATAATTTCATGTTTATCATCCTATAAAAGGATTCATAATAACATTAAAATAAATTATAAAATACTATACATGCTATGGTCATGTTTAAGGGGGAAAATGTAATGTATCTAAAATAATCTGAGGAATTGGCTTAGAGTCTAATATCTGTAGGATTACCGAAGCTTGATTTTGTCCTTGATTTTGAATTTTTCTTCAATGACCTTATTTATAATACTCTTATCAAAGTAAAACCTACATTTGTTTGTCAAACACAGTAAGTTTTCCTTCAATATATTCACAATCCTCAAAATTTTACAATTGGTATTAAGTTACCAGTCAATTATTTTCTGTTGAGATAAAAAGGAAAACTGTATGGAAATACATCAAAATGAGTGAAAAAAAGATCAAACATTTATGACTTAAAATATTACAAAGTCCAGATACAAATCCATGTGAAGCATTTATATAGAAATATTAATGCTAGCATTAGTTATTTATATTTTGGCAACTAAGTAAAATATCCTTTAATCACTGACTGTAATAAACACTCATTATTTAAGGAAAAGCTAGTCTGTAACTGTAAACACAGCCTGGAAGCCACTTAAAAGTAAATGAAGTGTGCCTGATAAACAGGACTGTGGATGAACCACATCTACAGAGTTAAATTAAACAGGACTGTGGATGAACCACATCTACAGAGTTAAATTATATGCATAAATTATGAAACTTAATTGTTTTTGGAAGAGATCTAATTGTATTAAGCAACACGATTAGTGCTGTTCTTTTCTACAAAGTATTTCAGCACTTAATTTGATTTATATTTTAGTCATAAAATAATGGTGTTTCATATACTACCAATACACAGTACATTTTATAGCTCAAATCTAAAAAAAAAAAATCGTGAAACTGCATTTTGCTACCATTAAATGTGATCCACTAGTTCTGATGAAAGCAATAAATGTTCACTTCCAGTGGTATTTGCTTCCTCACCTGGAAAATTGATTAATCAAAGAATGTCCTCTTAAAGCTTTATGGAGAATTTTATGTGGCTCATCATAAAATGAATAACAGGAACTTCAGAAGCAGAAACTTTGTATTCATATTAAGATGAGAAACAGTGCTCAATTAATCTACCAAGTATGAAATTCATATGAGGTTAAATTTTTGTTACTTCACTCTGGGAAAGCTAGACAACTAAGTGCAAGGAATTTTGCAGCAAATTAAATTAATGATCCCCAAAATGTTGTCAATTATAATTTTCAACTTTTCACAGTCATCATAAATTGCCAAACAAAATTTTGCCAAATTGATGTTTATAAAAAAATTTCATAAATCTTTTCTAATACCTGATTTTTTAAAAAATCTCAGATATATTTATTCTAACTTTTGTCATTCAGAGAATGAGCCCATGGAAGGATTCTCTTCTAATGCTGAATGTAACCATGAGACAATCATTTCAATTTTATCTCTTCTTAAGAGTCTTAAAGGTTCCAATCCAAAGACATACCCCAAAAGGTGGTACACTTACAGAATCCTGAGGGTATGGGAAAAACAGGTCAGATGTGGTCAGGCTAAAATATTACTAAGGCCTGGGACTATAGAAGCTGAGACTCTGAAGTCAACAGACTTTACTAGTTGTTTGGTGGATCTATACACACTGTGGTGGTCATAGATCCTTGGTGGTCAAAGATCTAAATAGCCTTTATCTGCTTTCTAACTTTTGACTTAATAAAACAAACATGCTGACAGTGTCTAATGGGCCCAAATCTCAGGATCCTAAATTTCTCATTCAAGTTTGGACAAAGCTTAGATATCAAGAGTATTTTCCAGAATTATATTTGTTTTATGACTGTGATGCCGTCTTTTTGATTCTTTTAGAATGAAAAAAAATGAATGTTAATATATGTTTGTAAAATGTACCTCCAATGGAAAGATGATACGAGATGACCATAGTTGCTGAGATCGAGGGAATGTTATTATTTTGAAGGATAAAAATGGTAATTTTTACTGCCTTCTCTTAAAACTGTGTTTTTTTGTTCAAATCATCTGGGGATGCCTTCAGACTGTGACCATATACTCAGCCAACTTTTCCCAGTAGGAATCTTATTCAATTCACTGCATACTGAAAAATGTGGAGTTATCATCACAAATTGCAATAGGAAAAAAAAAGAATAGTTTGCTTAAATATTTATTATTAGAAATGGTATTTCCTTTTTTCAATGTTTGCAGAAAGGAGGAAGGTACAAATATTGATGATGGTGAAACTCATTAAATTTGCATCTCATTTTATAAAACAAATGTATTGCTAGATTCCTTGAGCTGCACACACACAACACTCACTCACCGCTGTTGTTTGTTCTATTGGAAGAGACTTCTTTTACATATAAAACAGTTTTTTTTTTTAACCTCAATGCATCTCTAATACCCAGTGCATCCCAAACTCTGCACAAAATTCCAGAGAAATCAAACAGCTATGTACTTTACGGCAAGCTGAAGTCTGACAGGTACTCTTTAACTTTTTCACAGTTATTTCTGCAAGTTCAAAGTTGACAAAGTATTTGAAAACCATCAGAATACTAAGTTTTTGGAAAATGCTTCCACAAATGATCACCACAAGAGCTTAGATGACTCATAGACCAAAATAACACACTGCAGATTAGCTTTTGAAATCCAATTATAAAACTGTTTATTCTGGCCGCACCATGCTGAAGTTGGACACTGGTGACTAATCAAACTCATGTGCTTACTGGGGCCATAGCTGAAGTGATCCTGATGTGCAGGAAGGTGTCAGATTCATTTCCCAGGGTCTGGTTTGATGGCACAATGTGACAGGGCACACTGAATTACAGCCCCACTAACAACGGAATACAACCTCTCCAGAGATACTAGCTGGCCTGGTCAGAGACAGACGGGGCATATTGCATTGCTTTCAAACAATGAAAAAAAAAATTATCTCCCTTTAGTCTTCATCCCAGACTGTTTTTCTTAAAATTGATGTACAATAGTGTAGAAATGTATGGTAAGAAGTACAGTGTTGGCATGTGATTCAAGTCAGGGAAACTACCATATCTACAGGGGCTGGAAGGACTTAACATTTCCTTGTGGTAAAACACTCTAAATCCTCTCTCTGTCTACTTTGAAATTTACCATGTTATTGATATCTGGATTGCTCTATTGTGCTATTCACCACCAAAACTTATTTCCTCTGTATTTAACTTTATAGCCGATGCCCAACCTCCCATCATCATCCCGTCTCACTATCCTTCTCCCCAAACCACCATTCTACTACTCTCAACTTTTGTGAGAGGTGAAGCTTTTAGGTTTCATGATCTAGAAACATGACTAGGACCTCCCCTATAGTGTCTGGCTTGTTTTTACTGAATGTCATGTCTTCCGTGTTCATATAGTTGTCAAAGGGACAACAGCTACATTTTATTGCAGAAACAGAATTGTGTGTACCATGTTTTCATAATACATTGTCTTGTGAATAACCCCACAATAAACACAAGCATGCAGCTGTCTCTTTACTGTGACACTTGCATTTCCTCGGGTATACACCCAGAAGTGGGATTGCTGGGTGTTGTGGTAGTTTTGTTCTTAATGTCTTGAAAGATTCCCACATTTTTTTTTATAATGTCTGCATTAATTTACAATGTGTAGGAATTCCCTTTTTCCCCCAGACATGTTTGGATTTATACACTCCTATATCTACTGAACATCTGCTAGAGGCTAGGCATTGTGCCAGAGGCTGGTGACACAAGAGTGACAAAATCAAGCATGACCATGACCTTCACGGAATTTAAACAAGACAGACTGAAGAGAGGGCAGAAAGCATCAGCATTACCCTACATCTTACCTTGCTCCCTGCAAAATCTAGCAAAACTATACAAAGGTTTCATAGCTGCTCCCATAAAGCCCCTATTAGTGTTCCTCTGGTGCCACCTAATTGGATCGGCCTTTTCTCCTGCAGTAACAGCAAGTCTCTACATCAGAGATACCTGTATAACTTCCTCTGACCCCTAGCTAGCAGCTTAGTGATTTGCATTGACTAAATATTTTTCCCACAAAGCAGGTAAGGCCAAATTCCCTTCCAGTTATAAGCAATGGCAAAAGGACATTCCTAGGAAGCTGCAAAGATGAAAGGTAGAAATTCTCCTAAGAGGGCTTCTACTGAGTGTCTTGCTATCCGCAGAACCATGGGACTAAGCGCATCTCACATGCCCCAGAATGATTCTGTCTCATAAACCTGTTTCCCCAATCCTATCCTCACGCTCTCAATGCATGTAGGAAATCAACTGGGCTTGGTCTGAGGCCACCACAGGAGGTGACGTCCTGTATGGAGAGGTCTTTCCACGACAGTTTTGATAAGCAATCTGTAAGCCCTATCTTTTTCATGTTCTGTGTATAAAATGCAAAAGCCCTTTTAAAATGTCAACTGTGTTATTTTTTTTCCTTCCTTCTCATTCGTTACTATGTTCTGTCCATGCCCTTGTACCAAGAAACAGATTTATTTATTTAGAAGAACGGTTGTAGTCACACAGGATTTCCAGAGGAAAAAATTTGCATCATGCTGACTTCAAAAAAAAAAAAAAAAAAAAAACAAGAATGCTGGGACTGAACCAAATGTGGTGAGATTCAGGAAATCCCAATATTCAGGAGAGTGAGGCACGAATATTGTTGAGTTTGAGCCTAACCTGGGCTAAATAGTGAGACCTTGTCTCAAAACAGAAGGGAAAGAAAGAATGCTAAATCTGAAGCCAGACTCACATGTCTGTATCATCTCTTTACTCATTCCGCTAGCTACTTCTGGTAGGATCTTCAACAACTCAGTGTTTTGGTATCGGTATCTATAAAAGAGGGGACACAAACATTGTTCTATCATAGCTTTACTGTGAGAATTAAATGGTAGCAAACAATGCCGTTATCAAGACATCACCTGCCTAGAACAAAACAGGACATCAGTAAATGAGAAACATTATTAAATTATCATTTTCCTTTTGCTAATGACTTATCTCCTCAATTGGATATGAAATCATATAAAACCGATCAAATGGTACGGGGCACCTTATAGAACAGAAAAGAACAGTCACCAGGATGGAGACAAATAACAATGAAAGGAGAAATATATTGAGTTTTGTAATAAGCACAAGAAATTAATAACAAACCAATATTGAGATAAGATTATGAAATTTTGATGTTGGGGGTGTTAGAGGTTTTTACATTAGTAGAAATTGAATGGCTTATCATACCAAATTTTGTGTTTTGCTGTTCGCTGGGAGTGTTGTATGAAAATGAAAGAAAACAAGGCAAGAAAGTTTTATCATCCTGTAAGCATAAGTACAAGGTGAGCCACAGACACAGTCGGAGATTAATGAACCAAATGGAGCAGAGAGACTGCCTTTCCGAGCTGGTGATATCACATTGGGCAAAGCCACATGCAGAGGAAATGAAGAATAAATGGGGACAGAGCAACAAGCAGATGGGTTGATTCCACCTTGGGAGAAGTTGGAGTTGAGGGGAATTATGCAATAAAGGACGGGAGCCTGAGGGGCACTGTGACAACAATGAATGTGAACATCACATCTTGACACTAGAACTCCAGCAACATAAATTAAATGGGTGTTTGGAAACCCAAATTACCTCAGACCTTCTGTTGGGCTTCAGAGAGTAGACAGGGAAACCTTGGGTTGGTAAACACCTCTATGGGGACCATTCATAATTCTCCTTGACTACTTCCAATGCTCACAGCTTGAGTCTAGATTCTGCCTTTTGCTGCCATGAAGAGGACAGAATCTAACTCGTGGGAGCAGGGTGGGTCTATGTTCAGACAAAACAAAACAAAACAAAACCAAAAACCAGCAGCTACTTTCATCCATTGCTTTGAGATGCACCAGTGAGGCACAGGTTGGAGTTATGTTAGAGGACAAATACTGATCCCCAAGTAGATATTAATATCAACTGGTTCCCAAGCCCTATCCCCCTCCAATAACTGATCATTGACAGTTTGATGTCTTTATCAGAATGATAAAGTTTGAAGTGACCCCATTATGTCAATGCTCAGTATCTCTTTGCAACATAGCTTCATAAGACAAAATGATCTTCATGGTCTAACTTGAATGTGAGATAATCAGATTGGTGATCACAGGGGGATATGGATATTAATTTTCCATTTGTAGGTGCTTATTAGGTTTTAACTAAAACATGTTCTGCTCATTCAAATGTGCTCATCTATCCTCCCCAAAAAGCTACTTCTTTATTTAATATATTTGTTTATTTACTTAGTGATGTTGGGGCTCAAGCCCAGGGCCTTGAGCATGCTAGGAAAGCACCCCAGCACTTAGCCAAAACCCTAACTCTAGTAACTTATTTTCAAAGCAAAGTAGCCTTCCTTGTATCAGTCAAGAGTGAGGATAGCTTCTGTGATTTTTTTTAACTTCACCTCATATTAAAATGGGAAGGTGACATTATTGTATCAGAACCCACTGGGGCAGAAAACAACCTATATAATGCCTACGGCACATCATTAGCATCATTAACTGTCATCAGCCAAACAGAGCCATGGTGCTTTCCAGCCAGCCCCCTGAAACTTATTTTAATTGTAAAACTCTCACAACAGTTCTAGGAGTTACAGCGCTGCTTTTTCTATCAACCTTCTTAGCATCATCCATTCAGGTCACTATATGATTTCATCCTGAGTCATTTATACAGACACACGGAGTCATTTCCATCTCTCTGTATTCTCTTCTAGAATGAGGTAAAATGACAGGGAAAAAAATCAATAGCTATGCATAAATTGGACTTCATTTAATTAATTCAAGATTATCATTAATTAGTGATGAGCATGAAGGTGTTATTGCTGAATTCAGCAACAACCATCACGCTGAATGTGTAAAAACACCACTCTAGTTACAAAAAGCACTGGGCTTTCTGCATGTAAATGTGTTGTGTTTTTTTGTAATTATTTTGTCTGAAGTGAATACAATGTCCTGATTTTTATATCTTCATATAACATTGTAAGTGGATATCTTAAAGAACAATCTTAGTCCCTAAATCACGATTTAAAAACAAAAAAAATACTTGAATGCCCGTGTCAGCCCACCAGATTGGCAAAAATTAAGAGGGCTGGTGACACTCAGTGTTGGCAAGCACTTAGAACACTAGGGACTCACACTGTACTCTTTAGAGTTGAAATTTGCACAGTCAATTCATGAAACGTGTAGTCACTGTTTTCTGAATCTAGCACTCTCCACAGCCCAGTCTCCTGCACATACAGTATGTCATGAAATATGTAGAAGAATGTGTGTGGCAGTCTGCTCATTAGTAGGAAAAATAAAGGAAAGAAGGAACTCTCAAACCAATATGCAAAAATGAGAGAACAGATGAAAAGCATTGTGTATCTTAGGCTGCTATAGGTAGACCACTTAAATGTATTCGCATACACACCACAACTCACTGATATCAAAGCATACAGTTACAGGAGGAAAGCAAGTCTCAGAATACATTTTTTTTCATAACACATTTTGATATTTTAAGAAAGCTCAAACATAAGCAGCACTTACCCCAAACCTGGGCAACAGAGCACTTACAAATAAAGAAAACATCAACACAAATACAAAATATTTAGAGAATGATCATAAAGTTTAGGAGAGATCATGATGTCCTTGAGAGGGGCAGGAGGTCTGTATGTAAAGAAGTTCTGGGCATTGTTCATGATGTTCTATCTGCAGATGGATGCTATGTTTATGAATTTGTTGAGATGCTGTGCTTTCTATCGCTAGCATACACGGAAGTGTTACAGTGTTTTAAGATGTATCATGTAAGTGGTTAAGTTAACCACTTGTGCTGGCTGCTTTTCCAGAGAACCCAAGTTTAGCTTCCAGCATCTACATTAGGAGGTTCACAACTACCTGTAATACCAGTTCCAGATCTGTTACCCTCTTCTGGCCTCCATGGACATCCACATATATGTGTCCCTTCCACAAATCATGGTAACAAAATAAAAATTAAAAAATGGATCAATTCATCTTGTCATGATTCCAAACTATCTCCTAAATATCTGTTTCTAGCCATAGACAGATGCGACTTTCAGTTTTAATCAGAGAAGCTTGTCATTGCAATGAACAGTGGGGACAATTGAATACTCAGCCATGAACAGGACATTTTTTTACCACACCCCACTCTGAGACTCAGAGAACATCACAGAAGAGGGAAGAGGAGATAATGTAAGAACCATAAAACAGAGAGAAGGACTATGAAACGCCATATTGTGAGCCTGGCCCAGCCAGTGCAGTCATGAGCTCACCCACCGCGGCAGTGATCTCACAAGAGTGAGCCTGTCAACAGTTATGGATTCTGAGGGCACTTGGGGCCCTGCCCCCTCCCTGCTGAACTATTGGCAGTGATGGATTCTGGAGAGGGTCAATCACTGTTTTCAGCTGTATACTCAATGAAAATTTCCAAATTCATGGTCACCAAGACAATCCTGGTTAAACTTAGTGAGTATCAAAAACAAGACATGGAAATGTGCAGAAGGGGCTTTTGGAGGGTAATAGGAATGTGAGGGAAATCAGAGTGGGGGATGGGTTATAGTAAGCAGAATACATTTTTTTTATTTTTAATGCTATGTTATTATTGTGTGGTTTATGATGTATTGGGGGGCGGGGTGAGATCCAGAGGACAACTTTGTGAAGACAGTTCTCTCCTTCCAATTTTATGTGGGTTCCAGGATCAAACTGAGGTCTTCGGCCTGTACAGAAATCGCTTTATCCACTGAGACATCCGGCTGGCCCAGAAACACAGAGAATGCATTTTATATATGTCTCAATTTGTCAAAGAACCAAATTAATAAGATGCATTTTAAAGGCATCTTGGAAGGGCTCACTAAGATTTCTTCTTTGGATTCCTCATAGTATGACCTATTCATTGTGCTGGGAATCTGACCATATGGGAGAATCATGCTTGCTGTGAACTCAGACGACGGTAAATTTTAGGCTTGTGAATCAATATTTATTGGCGTCTGTTGACAGCTGTTATGAATTAGCATCTACTGTGCTAACATTTTTTTTCATCTGACTCCATCATTTGCAGCCTATGTACCTAAATTAAACAACTATGTTGGGGGAAATGATTTTGATATGAACTTTATTCAAATAATGCTTTAAGAATGGAAGTCTCTTCTGGAAAAAGGGCAACAAAGAATGTGCAACGCAGAACTGTCCCCAACTGGATGAAATGTTGCCTTGGCTTAAAGGAGGTAAGCACATTAATAAATGTTTAAAATCATCATTGCTTTTGTCTTGAATCAACAGCATTCTGCTTCAAGCAAAGTGATGTCGGTCAACGAGTAGCTAGCTAGCTGTTTTCTGCGTTTGTTCATTTAGCCTGTGAGATGAGACTGTTAACAATTGAGACACTCTGCATTGTAAACAAATGTCATAATGTGTTCTCTTATTGTCTTTGTGTAGAAAATCACCTACTACATAAAACAACATTTGTACCAATGAACACCTCTGCTTCCTTAGAAGAGTAATACTGTGATTTATAGTTGATAGCAGTGCCCAATAATGTAGCACCTTGGACCCAAGTTATTCTTAGGTTAAGTAAAAAAGCGAGATATATATATATATCACAGAATTCTCTAATTGTGTAGAAACCACTTTTGTTTCAGAACCATTATTTAGCTTTATCAGTGTTGACATCCTACACTCTAGCCTACCATAGAGATTTCATGCTACTCATTGCCACTGTATTTACAACAGCAAGGAAATGGAACTAAGCTACATGTCCACCAACAGATGAATGAATAATGAAAATGTGATATATATATATACATATATATATACACACACAACATGAACTATTATTATTATTATTATATATATATATATACACAACATGGACTATTATTCAGATGTAAAGAAAATGAAATTTTCGGTAAAATTGATGGACTCAAAATATATTAAGTGAGGTGGCCTAAACCTCATATGTTGTCCCTCCCATGTGAATCCTACACTATCATGTGTACATGTATATATGTAAACACATGTGTGTGTAGGCATACTGTAACATTTAGAAAAGGGATCAAGAAAGGGCAATACTAGATAGATGTAAGGAAGGGTGGAATGCAGGCAAAAGGGCAGCAGAGTATTTTAAGAACACCTGAAGCTATTGTTCTTCTACTTTCAACGCTGTGGGCTTCTTTTTTGTTTCAGATAAGGGATTAAGACAAAGTGTAGAAGCCTTAGTCATGGTTTCAGAATGGCCATTCTAACTGTTTAGAAGTTCAGCAAGAGGTACAGAGTTTGGACTGAGACAAGTGTGTGCTTGGATGGCTTTCTGAATTTAGCTGCACGGTGCGTGCCTTTACCAGTAGGATCATCACAGCAACACAATGCAGTAATTTAAAAAACAAATTTATTTTTAGAATGTGTGTGTGTGCGCGCGCACGCACGCGCACACGTGTGTGTGTGTGTGTGTGTGTGTGTGTGTGTGTATGTGTACATGCAATGTGCCCACACCTGTATGTCAGATGTATGCAGAAGCCTGTGGAGTCCGGAAGAGAGTGTCGAATCTCCTGGAGCTCCTGTTACAGGCCACTGAGAGAGCCTGATGTGGGTGCTGAGGATGGAGCTTCAAACCTCTGGAGCAGTAGTAAGCACTAACTACTGAGCATTCTCATCAGCCCACTTTTAAAGCAATTTTTGAGGAGCAAAAGTAAAGTCATAATTTCTAAGTGATAGAGCTTATCAAAACTTTGGAAGATTATGCTGGACACAGAAGTGATAAGATGACAATGTTAAACTACATCAAAATGAGAATGTGCTATAATTGGAAATCAATAGCTAGAAGATATTTCCTTCAATTAAGTAATATAACCAGAACATTTCACTATTAAAAATGATTTCCATAAATGCATGAGCCAATAACTTTATATGTTGTCAGTATTTAATAGTTGCTAGATTAATAATATTTCCCATTCCTAATGATGAATTTCATTAGAAAAATCATCCAGGGTCTGGGACAGGTCTCAGAATTTAAAAGCACTAGCCATTAAAAATGACCATCTTAGCTCAGTCCCCCAGATCATCAAGATGGAATGAGAGAACTGACTCCCAAAAGTTGTCTTCTGACCTCCATGCATGCATCATGGCAAGAGCACACACACACATATACTTAGAAAGAAATATGACTTTTAAAATTAAAAAATTACTAATAGCTCCCATTTAAGAGTGGGTCATCCAGGAGAGTAGAGGGAAAGAGAAGGAGAGAGACGATATGATTATACTTCAAACTGAAAAAGACAAGAAGGTGAAACTAGATAATGAAATAAACTTGATACTTTTAAGTTTTAAAAGTGTGTTTGCTGTATAGAAAGTGATCAAAGTATTGCAATCAAACTAATGAAGACATCCGCCAACTCATAGTTAGTATACTCACAATAAAGAACATTAGGATCTGCTCTGCTGCTCCAGAAGATGGCTCTGTGGGTAAAGGTGCCTTGCTGCTGAGCCTGATGGCCAGAGTTTGATTGTCAAGACTGACACGGTGGAAGGGAAGAATCAATCCATACAAGATGGGCAATCTCCAAAGGTCACATATGCAAACTAATTAATAAATTAAGAAATTTTAAACTACCATCTACTCTCTTTAATGGTTTTCAAGTAAACCATGTGTTATTATCAACTACAGTCACCATTGCACACAGCTCTCTAGAGCATATTCCTCCAAACTGAACTTTGGCAGGCTTTGACTGTCTACTTATGGCACGCTCCTGCCCTCCCAAACCCATGAAACTATTTTTGTAATTCAACAAAGCTTTGGGGCCTCCTATCTGATATGAAACCTAATTCTCAAAAGCAGGCCCTCGGAAGATGACTCCAACAATCATATATTCTTTTTCCCTCCTTTTTCTTTTTATTTATTCCTCTCTCACACAATACATTCTGACTGCAGCCTCCTCTTCCTCCACCTTTCCTCATCCCCCCTCCCCACTCAGATTCACCACTTCTCCATTTCCCTTCAGAAAAGAGCAGGCCTCCTAGGTATATCAACCGAATACAGCCCAAGAAGACACAATAAGACTAGGCACAAAACCTCCTATCAAGGCTGGATGAGCCAACCCAGAATGAGGAAAAGGGTCTCAAAGGCAGGCAAAAAAAAAAAAAGTCAGAAAAAATCCCCACTCCCATTGTTAGGAGTTCCACAAAAACTCCAAGCTAACAATCATAACATTTATACTGAGGACTTAGGGCAGATTCACAGGCTCCATGATTGTCAGTTCAGTCAGTCTCTGTGAGCCCCTATGAGCCCTGCTTATTGATCCAATGGGTCATGTTCTTCTAATGTCCTAGACCCCTCTGGTTACTACAATCCTGTCTTCTGCAGGGTTCCCTGAGCTCCACGTAATGTCTGGCTGTGGATCATCTGATTTTTTTTTAAATTGAAAATTACTGAGGAGATTGCTCAGTTGGTCATATTTGCTGAGCAAGTGTGTGGATATGAATTCAATACCACAGACCTATCTCATAAAACCAGGATGGCTGTGCATTAGTCATCTCAGTGCTGGGCGGGTAGAGACATGAGGATTCCTGGGGCTTGCTGGACAACAAGTCTAGCAGAATCAACCAGCTACGGTAAGATATCTTGTCTCAAAAACATCCAAGACGGACAGCAAGTGAGAAAGACACCTGATGTTGACCTTTGGCCTCCACACATGAGTGCATGTGCACATGGACACATGTATCCATGTGAACACACACAAACACAAACTGTGGAGCTACTCGACTATATCATGACAATCTCCTTTCTTGAGTTCTGCCATCTAAGGATTGACATTTTTTCAGCAGCCACACAAAGTGGGGTTTCCCTCTGGGATTTTAATAGAGGCAGGGAAGGAAAAAATTGTCCACATGATTCAAGCTAATATTTGACCTTTGAGCCTAAGTGGTGTGTGGTGTTACACAAGTGAAGAGACACGTAGCTGGTATTAGCAGGTGCTCCTGACCCTGGCATCAACATTTTAGGAGTTGGTTTGAGTGATGGTGGCTGAGTCATTTGGTTCCTTTAAGCCTCATCTTGCTCATCTGTAATAAAGTACCAGGAATGGACTAATGCTCTTTGGGAACATGTTCTGTCCCAGTTTAATATAATTCTACCCAATTGAAGTTTACTCTTGGGAGCTTTTGTTTGTTCTAATAATTAGCTATTCACAGAAGTGGCCAATAGAAGTCAGTGACTCAAACAAAACTTCTAAAATCCACTTAATTTTTACAGGATTTTTAGAAATTGAAGGGACATTAAAGAACACAACTATTTCACTTTTTTATTATTAGTATACTAAGCATTTTCTAGCCAACAAGACACAGCAGTCCTCATGGAACTTAAACTCATAAAAAAACATTGAAAGAACAATTATAAAAGATTATTGGAGGGTTTGAGGCAATGATACTCACACCCAGACTCACTGGATGATTAGTAGTTTCCTATTGGACATTCAGAGGCAGAAACTTTATACACAAACACTTATCTCTCCTGTTTCCTTCTTTAGTCACTTCAAGAACGTTCTTACATCACATGTGATGAGTCCTACAGAAACCTAATATATCCATCTTACATAGTGTCTACATACGTATATGTGTGTATTTGTGTGTATGTGTATGTTGAATGTATGTGTGTGTTGTATGTATGTATGTGTATATTTGTATGTCCGTATGTATGTATATGTAGGTGTGTGTATATGTGTGTATATATGTTTATGTTTGTGTGTATATGTGTGTATATATGTGTATATATGTGTGTGTATGTGTGTATGTGTGTATGTGTGTATATGTGTGTATGTATGTGTGTGTGTGCGTGCGTGCGTGCGTGCGTGTGTGTGTGTGTGTGTGTGTGTAGAATGTTTTGAGATATACTCTGGGCAATTTTCAAGTCCATGATATTTCATGTGCTTTTAAGATGCATTTATCATTGTTTCACTTATTTATTGATTGTTGGGGGTGGGGGCTCACTCAAACCATGGTGTACATGTAGAGGTCAGAGGACAACTTGTTGAGTTAGGTCTTCCCTTCCATTGAGTGCATTCAGGGGATCAAACTTAGGTTGTCAGGCTTGGCAGAAAGCTCCTCTATCCACTGAGCCCCTTACGATGTTCTAAAATGATGTGTTGCTGTGTAATGAGCAAAATCAAACTCTTCAAAGTTCCTTGGCCATCACATCCAACCAGAAATCCTACAGCCCAGCTTCACAAACTCCTCACTGTGATCTAGTCAAGTTCTTCTGCTGACTCAGCCTTTAAGCCTGTTCCTCCGTACATACTCCTCCATGAAAATGCAATCTAAAGGCCACTTCTTAGTAAAGACTTTTATGTTTATACTGTCATAAATTAAAACTTGCTCCATGCTCCCAGACACTCTACCTCTATAAACCAACATTTTATTCTGTAAGACATCAGACTTTAATGTAGATATGTCTCTCACAAGAACAAGATGCCCTGTCTGAATCTGTGAATCTGCAAGTGTGATGGACTACCTGTTTATGATCTATGATCACTAAGGCTGGAGTGAGTTGACACCAAAAGCCAAATCCACTACATTTTCTGTTCTCTTGCTATATTGATTGAGTTCTGCTTTATTTTCTGAGCTTTCATTTCTAATTCTCTTTCTCCTTGGATTTGCTCAAATTATAACAGCATCTCTATTTCTTCCCTTGTGCTCCAGGGCCTCCATCACCTTGTTCACCCATCTTGGATCCCACATCCTTCATGTCTGTTTTAGCATTATTCTCTGGTGTACTTAATTTTCAACTCCTCTGGAGGAAGAGGCTGCATTCCCTAGCCCTAGAAAATGTTCTTTCTTCTGTAAGGAGGTCATGGAGAGATAACAGAGCAGAAAAGCCTGCAACATTTTATACCAAGAATACATGAAATACTTCTGGAACCAGAGGAGATTGTATGTAAATCTTCTCAGGGAAAGCCAGGCTGTCCTTAAACATATTTAGATATCTACCCTGTAGAAAATGAAGCAAGGACATCCTGAAGAGAGAACACAAAGGTGGTGAGACACAGAGAGGAACATAGTACTATTTAGGAAATGATGGGTAAAACAGAGAGAAGTACAAATCCCCATCACGTTGAGTGATGCCAAGAGTTATGGCTGCAAAATTGCGTTCTACCGAGTTACAGGAAAATCCCAATGCCGTGCACACTACAAACTTCAAACTTTATCTCATAGATCACAGAAGGTTAGACAACAAATGATTCAATTTGGGAACTTGAATAAACTTTTGCAAAGTGATTTATGGAATATAACTTCAAAATACAGTTTGGAGGAGGATATAATTGAATGGTGAGTGCTAAGGTTCTCCCAAATTTTCAGGGCAATAAGGATATTAAAGGCATCCAGTAGGCAAGGAATTTCTGAGACATAGAAAGTTGATCTGAGAAAAAGCAGGCATTTAGTCAAAATCTGATGAGTTGGTGTGGGGAAGTACAGATGTAGGCTTTTTCTCTTCTGCTTCTGGCTTGAGCAATTGTAAAAATAATGGGTAAGAAATAGAAACTACAGTCATGTTGAATGCTGGCAGAAAATTCTCAATAGTGAAAATAATACAGCACAGCAACATGCAAAGGAAAGAAATGGGAGCCAGGAAAGACAATTCCTAGATAGACCCCGGGAAGGAGAGGGGTAAATAGAGATGGGTACATGAAAACAGAGATGGAAAAGGCAGCAGCATTCAGCGTTCAACCCTCGTACCCAGTCATGGTACATGGGGAGGGAACAGTCATGTAAAATTACCATGATTTAGTAGTATCCATAACTTGACTTGGGAAAGACACTTTTGTGCACTTGAGTGCAATTGCTCCAGATGTTCTAAGAACGCCTAACTTTTTAATCCCAGTAATAAAACCATTCTGCCAAAAGGTAATGCAGGAGAGAGGAGAACCACTCAGGTTCTGAATTCTCTCTTTTACTTTCCTCTCCCAATACATGAGAAGTTAAAACTGAGAGCACCGGAGTCAAGTTAGCAATGAGTCGCAAGCACAGGAAGCGGGATGAGATAACAGAGGGCAGACTGTGTATACATCAAGAGCTTAAGGGAGAAGCACTAGCTCCCAATGAGTAGATGTGTATGTACTCGCCACACATTTTACAGGTTTTTGTGTTTAAAAAAAAAATCAGGCAGAATAGAGGGATAAGTAACCAGAATGATAATCACTGGAGCTTAAGTTATACAGGAGGCATCTGGTAGTAAGAGGAAGAGTTGAAACTCAGAGCAACATTTGTGGAAGTCCAGGGAGAGGGTAATCAATCCAGAAAACAACCATGGCACTAGGAAAGATCTCTTGCTGTACCTAGTGAGCGTTATTTTTTTTCCATCTTTTGAATGGTGCATAGTCTCAACCATAATAGTCTCAGCCATGAGACCTGCAGACAGAGGTATACAAGAATAAGTGCCTTGCTAGAGATAAGAACCTAAAAGCTAGTAGTGCTGAGGCCGTGAGCTATCAGGTCATAACCTAGAGAACTGCTAAGGCACTGGGGCCTCTGGGGCCGGCCCTTTGAGTCTGACCTGGAGCCTGAGAAGCTGTACGGCTACATACTTCCAGATGAGGTGATGATGTTGGTACGGGACTACAGTAGGAATCACTACTCTAAGTCCTTGGCCCTCATCCACAGATGCTGGCTAGAATAACTGGACTGGCTTTGTAAATACCCCATGGCTAAACCGGCAGATTGGGAATATAGATTGACAACAGCTACATTTTTTAGATGTTTCCTGCATAACTCATTGTGTAAATGTGGCTCACAACTGCTAATGCATATGGACACAAGCTTAGGTAGTAACTGATGAAGTCCTTTTTGGACTCAGTGAGACCTCTTCCTGAAAGCATGCTGAATTTTCTCTTTATATTCAGTCATAACAGTGATGTCATCACAGTTTTAATGGAAACTTTGAAGACATATTATTGTGCCTGTGAGTTGATACATGGTGAACTTAGACCCTAAGAAAAAGCATATTACAGGCCCCAGAAAGCTGTTATTAGCAACATAAGGTTAGGAAGGTGGTGAGCATCACACAAATCGACTTAAAAGGCCATGAGAAGAGCCATGATCCTATCCCACCATTTATAATCCTTTGATACCCCAATCTCCACCTGTGATCTGTCTGCTCAGTTGAATGAGCTCTTCATGCCTCCCACGGTTCCCTACAACCCTTCATTTCCCTGCTGCTTGATGGTGGACCCCTTATTCTACCTCTCCGATAAGAGTGAGGTCACTGAAACAAGGATGGAGTCATTTCCAAATAATAAAATTCCAGTGCTTGTGAAGAACCAGCATAATAACAAAACCCAGGCTTATACTCAACATCTCACGGTCAACTTCTTCAACTAGCAATCATTTAAAACATGTACAGTTATTATCATAAACAATGAAGTTAAACCATTGAGCTCTGATACCTCATACCCATTCTTTGTATAATTACTAGTATTTGACAAGTACTAAGAATCTGTACACTAGTAAGAGTGAGGAGAATGTGAATGATAGATTGGTAGAAACAGATTTACAAGTGGTGGTTAGTTACATTAACAAGAAAGAAACCGTCATGTGAAGAGGAGTGGAGACTCACCAAGAGGACCAAACTTCCAGGACATGGACCTCAGATAATACTACCAAATCTTAGTTATCCTTGCATCCACCATGCCTAACCTGTGAATGTTAGATTTTCATTACACAGTTCCTAATAAAACATTTTTACTTATGTACATGCAATTCAGGACACACTAATCTTGAGAATATAATCAATGTAAATATGCTGAACTTGACTTTAAACACAGGGCACGCTATGATTTAAGTATGGTAAAGCATTTGATCCCATAGTTCTTGTCTCCAACAAAACAATGCATTACTATTAGCACATTACTTTTAATAGTACCTGGAAGATTCAAATTTTATTCTGTGTCAGGACTGCAAGGTGATTCAAAACAACATGACAGCATTAGAAATGACCTTCACAGAATCTTAGCAAGAAATATTGAAGACGTTTAACTCACAAGATGCATTTTCATCTGTGACGCCACCATGACAGTAAGAACATTACAAAGAAAGTTAGCTCTTCCACCATGTTTCTGTGACTCCATCTCCACTGCAGCTCCTGTTAATGTATGTGAGCAAAATATCTTGTACCAATGTTTATGTGTATAAGGATGCTTACATATTCAATTTCTCCCTAAGAAATTAAAGTTTAAAATAAACTACAGTACCATTGTAGTATTTTATGGACAAGTTGAATAATACTTCCTCTCCAGTAGAATAGCAACGCTGATTTGCCAATGTCTATTTAAAGAGATTGATGTTTTAATTCCACCAGTCTGAACTGCAAAGGAGCCTAGAGATAAGCGGCATGCAGTTTTCAGGTATGTGTTAGAAGAGCGATTGAACACCTTTTGCTTTTCCTTGCTAGGGAAGTCCTTATCTGATCCTTGTAGAGGTTGTGCCAAGCCCGTTAATTATGTCCTCTAAACTATGTCTTTACTGCAGGTGAAACCTCTGTGTCCCTTTGTCTTTGTGGCCCTTACTTACTTACTCTCTCAAACAGATTGCCCAACGGGAAGCAGGGAGCTGAAGTGCTTTACAGCTAACAGATCCTTCCCTGGAAAGAAGACACCAGTCTTCTCCAAAACAAGCAGATGGTCATGCCCCTAGAAGTTTCCAGAGAGATTTACCTCTGTCATGCAGGATTTCTCTAACAAATGGGAAGACATACGGAGAAAGAAGAAGACAAGGCAAATGCAACCTATTTATGTCCTTTGTTCTTGATGTCATCAAAATAGCCCGTGTCTGAAAACAAGCCACTAAAGCAAGGACTAGTCAAAAACCAAGAGGGAAATGAAAAATAATAAATGGCATTTTTAAGTGGCATTAGAGAACAAAGTGACTTCACCTTTAAATTAAGCGCTTGGGATTTTGGCATTTGTGTTGGTTCATGGTCATTGTCAGCCTGGCTGGATTTGGAACCACCCATGAGAAACACCCCTGAGTGTACCTAAAAGGACATTTCCAGAGAGGTTTAAGGGAGAAAGGAAGGCCCACCTTGAATGTGGGTGGTACCAATCTATGCATCATGGGTACTGACTGAATAAAAATGAACACCAACAGACCAGGCTGGGTCTCTCCTTCCTGCTATCCTCAGATGTGAGGAGTCCCACCTGCAGGCTACTGCTGCCACAAACTCTGACATACTTTCCCTGCCATGGCAGATGGTACCCTCTTAACTGTGAGCCAAAAGAATTATTTCTTCAGCAACATTGCTTTCTGTCAGTTATTTGATTACAGAGACAAGAAAGTAACTAGTAACAGCATTTCAGCAGAAGTAATTTCATTTCCACTATGTTCTCCACATATGTATGGCAACGGATGGACGAAACTAAGGAGAAACTGAAGTACCACTTTAAAAATGTCCAAATAACCGCCTGCGGGGCCATCCAAGCTTCAAAGTGGAATAATTTAAACTAAGAAGAACATATATCTTTCCGGCAGCTAGAAATTCATTTCTGATAACTATCAATTTTGCAATATGATAACCTTTTTCATTTCCTTTTTTTTTTTCATTTCAGTCTACATTTCTGGGATGTCATTCAAAACTGGGCAATGAGTTAGGCATCTGGGGATCCTGTTACAGATCCCCAGTTCAATTTATCAACTTCATTGGTGAAAGTTCTGAAATCCAAGCACATATTCAGTTAACTATATCAACTATATCACTTTCTACATAAGGCTAATATGAAGATAAAAAACAATTACTGGTTTAATGGGCTGTAGTGCCTAATACATATCCAACAAAATATAATGTCTATTATTATGTTGAAATACAAGTTTGTAGGAAATTTCTCCTATGCTATAATTAATGATCTTTTGGGATATTAAAAACCAAAAATCACAATCATCTTGCCGTGCATTCCTTTGATCCCTAAACTTTGGTGGCAAATGTAAAAGGATGAGTTTCTGGCAAGTCTGGACTACCCAGTGAGCTGACGTCCAACCTAAGCTTCCAAGAGAGATGCGGCAAAGGGTCTCAGTGGTAGAAGAAGCTAGTGGTAGAAATGTGCCGACCATGTGCAAGGACCTAGGACCAATCCTAGCACTTAAAAACAAAAGAGCAAGAAGAATAGTAGGAGAAAACAGACCTGCAGATACAGTGATTGACACTCCACCTGAGGGCATGTCTACTATTGCAAAAAGAGAATGGGACAAAATAACAATGCCACCAATGAAAGAATCACACACTTCCTGGAGAACCTTCTAGAACTCTAAAACTAGGACATGTCTAGTGAAGGTCTGAATTTAAGAAGCGAGGAACCAAAGTTCATGTTTTCATATAATAAGTACTCGAATCCCTGCCAATTTCATCTATTTTTCCATAGCTGTAAGAAGTCTGGATCTGTTGTGGTTACACACACCTGTAATCTCAGAATTCAGAATGCTGATGCAGGGGTGAAAGCTGGTTAAAGTAAAGCCAGGGCTACATAATAAGACCGTGTATCAAAAATAAAATACAAAGTCATGGGCATTGCATTTCTTCCCATCCAGTATAAACCCCACAGTTCTGAAGGGGCCCAATTTACATCTTTTGTTACCCTTATTCAAGACTAAAGTAAAAGAATTCAGACTAGTGAATCACACAAAGTATCCATTGAAAAGATTATTGTTAGTTGAATAAAAAAAAGAAGTGATGAAGAAATGAATCAATAATGGTTATCAAAGAGGAAGCATCTTCAAAATATAAAATAATAGGAAAAGAAAGATTGAGCAAACAGTGCCTAAGTTACTACCCATGACTCTATTGCTCATAGATAACCCTGAGATGCTGTGGTTGTGGGAGCAGAAAGACTAAGGGGATGTCAGTGCTTTGGTATGTCCATGGCTCTCACTCAGTTCTGGTAGTAGACAATGGAAATCACGTCTGGACAATTTGAGAGGCCAGAGCATCACACTGTAGTCAAAAGTTTTCCTCTGTCCCACTGGGTCCCGTAGCCACTTGGACCCAAGTAACCACAGAGGCTTATATTACTTATTAACTGTATGGCCTAATGCTCAGGCTTCTCGCTAACTAGCTCTTTCATCTTTAATTAACCAATTTCTATTAATCTATGTTTTGCCACATGGCCGTGGCTTACCAGTACTTTCACATCTTGCTTCTCCTGGCAGCGGCTGGCATCTCTTCTCTGCCGGTGCCTCTCCTTTCCCTCTTTTTCTTTTCTAAAAGAGAATATTTAGTCCAAACTTTTCTTCCACCCCCAACCCTATAACCATTATCCATAACCCTGAGTAACATGAAACCTTTAGGAGAAAGAGTGTCTTTTTCTTAGAATTGCTTCCTGCTGTTTAGGGAGTGACGGTATCTCTGTGGGGTCCTGTAAGAAAGAAAGCTCAGATAGTTAGGTCTCAGTTGGACTAACTGTGGATTCTGCAATCACACACTGACAATCACTGGCCGAGCCTGGGTGATCCACATTCCACAGAAACCGTTGTGGCAACTGACCACAGTCACAGGTTAGAATGGAATTTTTTTTTCATAAATGTTTGGCTTTCATTGGAGCATTTCTGAGATGTGTCAAAAAGAGTCCAGGAGCAGTTACATTAGAAGCTGCTACCATCTGGAAGCAGAGTCTCAAAGAGGAAGAATTACTCAGTCTAAATCCACTCAGCTTTTGTGGGTCCATGGAAATCTTAGGATAGTTTTCCTATTTCTGTGAAGAACAAGATGGAGGTTTTGATTAGGATTGCATCGCGTCTGTAAATAAATTTTGGTAAAGTGGCATTTTCACAATATTAAACCTACCAATTCATGAGGATGGGATATCTTTCTATTTTCTAGAATATTTATATAACTCTTTCTTCAAAGGGTTAAAGTTTTCATCATGAGGGTGGGAGGTGGGGAGAATCTGGGAGGAGATGGGGGAAGAAACCATGATGAGAATATATAATAGGAAAAAAATTATTTTCGACGACAACTATAAAACCTACGAAAATTGTTGTCATTGTATTGGCCATTCACTTCCCATGGTTAAGTTTATTTCTAGATATTTTATTTTCTTTGAGACTATTGTGAATGGGAGTTTACCCATGATCTCTTTCTCTGTATTTTGATTATTAGTATACAGAAAAGCTATTGATCTGTACAAGTTAATTCTGTATCTTGCCACATTGCTCAATTTGTTTGTCATTTCTAAAAGTTTTCTAGAGAATTTTGGAGATCTCTAATGTTGTTTGCAAACAGGGATAGCTTGACTTCTTCTTTTCCAATTTGAATACCTTTAATTTCCTTCTCTTCTGCAATCACAATATTGGAAAGTAGTAGGAGTACTGAACAGCCCTGTCTCATGCCTGACTTCAGTGGGATTGTGTCAAGATTTCCTCCATTTAGGATAATGTTGGCTGTGGGTTTCTTGTATTTAGTTTTTATTATGTTGAAGTATGTTTCCTCTAGTTCATATTCTCTAGGGCTCTAATCAGGAAGGCATGTTTTATTTTATCAAAGGCTTTTTCTGCACCTATTGAGATAATCATGTGATTTTTTTCCCCTTTAAGTTTATTTATGTGGTTTATTACATTTATTGATTTGCATGTGTTGAACCATCCCTATGTTTCAGAGATAAGATCAACTTGGTCATGGTGTATAATCTTTTTTATGTATGTTTGTATTTTGTTTGCAAGTATCTTGTTGAGTATTTCTGAGTCTATGCTCACCACAGTTATTGGCCTGCATCTCCTCTTTGCTGATAGTGTTTCTTCATCTGATTTGGGTATTAGAGTACTAGAGGCTTCATGGAAGGCATTTTGGGAATGCTTCTTCTGTTTGTCATCAACTTATTCTTTTTCCTCCACCTCCTCCATTTTCTTGTTTAAGAAGGACTGATTGGCTATAGATCTTTGAATGTCTGGTAGAATTCTGCTGTGACTCTGTGATTCTGGTAGAATCTGGTCCTGGACTCTTTTTTTTTTTTTTAATTGAATGCTTTTATTGCTATTTCAATCTCCTCATTAGGTACAGGTCTGTTTAGGCTATTGATTTCTTGATTTAATTTTGGTAGTTTGGTTGAATCTAGAAACACATCCATTTCTTTTAGGCTTTCCAACTTAAAAGAATACAACTTTTTAAGTATTCCTTACATTATTCTGAATCGCCCAAAGGACTCAACATTCTGACATCCTGTTTCATAGATACTTGCTCAGCCCTGTTCATTGCTGCATTATATTCATAATAGCTAGGGAATGGAAACAACATAAATGTCCTTCAACCAGTGAATGCATATAAAAATGTAATACCTATACATCATAGAATACTACTCAGCTGTAAAGAAAAATGAAATCATGAATTTGTAGGTAAATGGGTGGAACTAGAAAAGATCATACTTAGTGAAGTGACCCAGATCCAGAAAGACAAACAATGCATGTGCTCTCTCATCAGAGCCTCCTAACTCCAAGTCTTCAGATGTGAGTACACATCCTGGAGTAACTGCAGAAATCAGGAAGGTAGGGTCTGGGGTGGAGGATCAATAGGGAGTGGAATAGCAGGGAACAATTGTTCTGAAGGGGAAATGAGAAGATCAGGGACCCTCTAATGAGGGACAGGGAGGGAAATAAAAACAGAAACAGGAAGGAGGGTAAAATAACAGCCAGGATTCTGAAAAAGTCATGTAGAATCATACTACTAACTATCTGCCTAAAATGTACATAATCTGTGTAAGTTGGTGTGTAAATAAATGTACATATTTTAAATGGAAGCCCTCTTCTGAGTCATTGGTCAGGGTTTTCCAATGTTTCCCAAAACATTGTAGGCTGCTGATATTGCACTTGGTTGCCCTACAGAAGTAGAAGACAAGTTCCTATTTCTGAAGATACAAAGCACTTCAGGCACAGTGCCCAAAGGGCTCTGGGATGGAACTGACCTGAAAGCTTCAACCCTGAGGACTAGCTTTCATGGAAACAGAAGAAACCATGTAACCCTCCAAAGGAGGGAAGCAACCAACGTCCTATGTATCTATGGTGCCCGTGTAACACAATGATGACCAGCATGATACAAGAACACTGACCTTGGTGGTAAATAACAGCTCTCTAATTGGACTTAAGACCCACTCAATGGGAATTACAGAGACTGAATCACCAACCAAAGAAATTCCTCTTTGCGACAGATGGAAACCATTAAAGCAAACTACAACCAATCAAAATGCAGAGTTGTGAAGCACAGTCCCAAGGGATGCATCTACAATACAACTCCTGCACCTAAGGGTCAGGGAATCACTGAAGAAGAGGGGATGAAAAGATTATAAGAGCCATAGGATGGGGAGTTTACTGTGAGACTGTGTCTCCTTGGAAGAGCACAAGCTACACCCATCAAGTAGCTGCAGTTGACATGACTGCCTACCCATGTGCTGAATGAGGGCAATAGACATGTGAGCACGGATGGCGGAAAGCCCAGGAGGCCTTAAGTCTACACAAATAGCTACAAGTAACTAATAAACGCCGAGAGCAGTTGAAACAGTCTTCCCCAGGGATAAGAACACCTACTAGGTCTCCAATAACAAATAGTCGGCCCTGAAAACATACATAGGAGTGATATAATTCAGACTGAGTGGTCTGTACTCTTGTATTTAGGAGTATGCTTGCATGTATGTATGTATATGACAACAATTGATGAAAAAAGAGACCATGAATTTAAAAGAGAGCAAGGAGAGCTATATGGAAGGATTTGGGAGAAAAAATTGGAAGGGAAAAAAATGTTATAATTACATTACAATCTGAAAAATAAAAAAAATAATTAAAAGTGAATAAACTATTCAGCTTATCTATGCATGATGGAAACACAACCCACTAGTGCTACACCCATCTGACCTCTACAGAGAACACAAGTCACTCCAAGAATGCCAACATCTCTGCCCTAACAGGATCTCTGAAATAATAAATGCACAAGAAAAGTTTTTTTGTTTTGTTTGTTTGTTTTTTAATTCTAAGAGGTTTTAAATGCAAGCAACAAATATTTAGTGTATGGGTTACTACAACAGATGATGTCCCAAATAAATATAGCTTCCTATAATGTTTTCTTTGCCAGAAATAAAAATAGTAGGTTTTCCCTCTATACAATCCATGGCAAGTTCTTACTTGCCTTGTTGGATAGTTTGAGCTATAGAGCTCTCTCTCTAAGAAGGGAAACTGAGCTGATTGAGCATGGGACAATGGGGAATGTGGACATAGTAGACAACCCTGTCTGGCTCAGCAAGCGATGGCAATGAGAGCATGGTGCCCTCTACCCATCCAGGAACTACGTGTCAAACAGGACAATCTCCTCCATAGAAATCAAGACACAATGGCCCCCTCCTTCTAGGTCTCTCCATTCCCCATATCTCATCTCACCTTAGGAAATACACACTCTAACAGAAGGAATTAGAATTTATACTTTGAGTGTTGCTCCAGCTGCACGGAACCTTTCTCTGAGACTATCTTCTCAGTAACAAAGTTAAATCTTCCTTAGGGAGAAATTTACATCGGATTTGCATTGTCATCTCCTCACATCAGATGGTCCAACGTCAGATAGGCTCGGGGCTATGGGCACTGCCCTGTGGATTCAGCACCTACAGCCTGCAAGAGACACAGGAATCCGACAACCTGACCGAGTACAGAGACCATGATGCTCAGTGAACACTAGCTCTTATTGAATTGCCCACCAAGTCATGGTTGCAGTCATTGGCTAATAAAGGAGTGTGGAATAGTCAGATCCAAGGGTTTTTAGCAGGCTTCTAGTAGGAGAAGAGAAAGGCATTTCACAACTGGACCAGTCATTTTTAAGTTCTTTACTCAGTATCACTTTGATGCAGAAAGATGGCTGGCAAGTTAGTGTCTGTGAATAAAATACACCATTAAGAACATGTTTTAATTGCTCACCATGGGTCCAGCTTTGAACTAGATACTTTCTACAGGTTAGCTCATTTAATCCTTTCAAATACATTGAAATCTAAGTTTAATGATCCTCATTTTTCAGATGAGAAAACTGGGCTCAATGAAATTAGCTTGCACAAAGTCCTGTTGTTAAAGGGACCGGCGTAGTGAATCATGCTCACACAGAGACATGGCATTTTCCACAAGGAGACACAGAAACAGTGGCTTGTGCCAAGAATCTGCTGACCCGCCTCTAATGAACATCTCAAATTTTATCATTTCAGAAACTGGGGTCTAAATTTTTCCTTACTTATAGGAGATACTCAATCATCTTAAAAATCACAACCAAATTACAGCTTAGTTACTCCAAACACGCTCACTATTTCAAATCCTAGTATGTACCAGTCATGTTCCTATTTATTTCCAATAACTCCAGAGTCCAAATTCCCACTTAGCCCATGTCATCTCCAATAACTGATTACCAATCATCAAGAAAGCAGCTGTTACCCACTAAACCCACTCTGTTAGATAGTAGGCTCAGGCCTAAGAGATGCAAAAATACCTAAATTAATTTATCACGGAGGGAGCTTAACATCCAGTGGTATTCACATATGTAAGTCATAAAATAAATGATCCAGTTAAATACTAATGGAATTAAGAAGAGAGTTAGCCCTCAGCTGCAAGGGCCATAAATGTTTCATGTGAGAGGTAATATTTGTCTGGGCTCTAAAAGGAGCATTTTAAAAGAAACATTTGCTCATGGCAATGTAATCCACATAGAAGAATGGGCAAAGAGAGAGAGATTCAACCCTAACTCCCCTTGGCATGGTCTGGGGGAATCAGCTGCCATCGTTTGTCAAACAGGAAGAATATAAATATATGAAGAACACAGAAAAAAAGTAAGGAAGACAGAATGGCCAACGGCTAAGTCCTAGCCAGCAGGGAGTCCACTGTGGAGACGTTTAATACAAAGGACTAATTAAGAAGTGGGGTTAAGTAACAAAGCCACCCCGGTATGCCCTACTGCCCATGTTCCAGTGACACATTTGAAGGCACTCCATGCACAGCACGTGCTTGGAGCTGAGATAGATGAGTGAGGAGTAAGAATGAATGTGCTTTTCTGTGTTCCTGGAAGTCTCATGAAGACTTCAGAAAAAAAAAAAAAAATGAAACTTGCAAGGTCTGCTGATGTCAGCCTGTGATCCCGGGACTTGGTTGTGAAGCTGGGGCCAGCCTGGGCTACATTGTGAAACCCTACCTCACAGGTATGGCAGAAGAAGGGAGGAAGGAAGGAAGAGTGAAACTGAGGGAGGGAGAAAAGGGGAAGGAAAGAGGGAGGGAGGAAGGGAGAAAGGAAGGGAACGAGGGAGGGAGGGAGGGAGGGAGGGAGGGAGGAAAAAACAGCAAAGAGACTTTAGGGCCAAGAAATCTTGCTTAGAAGCTTCTGTACATTCCAGGCATAAAATGAAGTCTTGATGTCTGACTACATCAGAATTCATAAAAATCCAATAATCTCACTCCAACTAAATGAGGAATAAATTAAGAGCGAGACAAGGTTACATCTTGTTCAAGTGGGATGTAGTTAAAGGCTTTCTAGAGTAACTGCACAGGTTAAAGTCTGGACTACTCAATGGGAAAGCACAGCTTCTGTGTTTGTGAGAGGAGAAAGGAGAGCTTCCTCCTCACTTCAGAATCAGAAAAGCTTCCCTAAGCTACCTACAACAAGGAATGATAGGACATAGATCTTGCAAAACTTAAAGAAACATTTTACCACAAGACACCATCAAAATGAAAAAAGCAAGCCATAGCTGAGTGAAGGCTGTTGAAATTCACAATACTGAGAGAGAAAACATCTGGCATCCAGAATATCTAAATCAATGAGTTTAAATCAACAGCAGTAAGAGAGTAGATATTATATGTGAAAAACGAACCATCCCCCACCCCCAGCCAAGCCAAAATGTTAATAAGAAAGAAAAACTGGCCAACATTCCTAGCAGTCTCCGGGAACAAATTAATGATACAATGAGATACTATCTCACATTCACAAGATGAGCAAAATACAAATTCATCACCAAATGTTGGCAAGGATGTGGAACAAAAGGACCTCTTAAGGATTGTTGGTTGGAATATAAATGATGAGATGCTACCAGGTAATCAGACATCGTCTGCCAAATGTGCAGGTATGATGCCCTCCTCTTGAAACTGCTCTCCTGAGGACCTCTCCTTTGTTAGCATAAGCTAAGAGCATCAGAATGTTAAGAGCAGCCTGTCTGGAAGCAGCATAAACTCTCATCAAGAAAAGACTGGCACATTAATCACGATGTAGCCATTGACTAGAATGTTATGGAACACTAAAAACACACAAACTGGACCTGGACATAACACATTTCTGGGCAAGAAAAGAGAGCTGAGGAATACAAAGAGCACGACACTATTTTTATGGATCCTAAAATCCAGACTATGTTGTTTGGATGTATATGTGTACATGGCAAAGCACACAAGACACAAAGGAAAGGCAAGGACACAATATCGCCTACAGAGTACCAGTGAGGGGAGATATATTTGGAAAATATCACCAGCACACACAACACTGTATAAATGTTTCATAATCTGGGTGGTAGGTATAAGGCATTTATTACAATGTTATTTAATTTTTGGATGACATCAAAGTACTTAATTATAATTTTAGTAATATGGAACTGAAAACAGTATGACTCAGACATAAGAGAAAATAGTCAAATATTACTAGAAAAAAATTACATTTTCTCACAGACCTACATCCCTAGACTCATCATTCAAAAAGTGTCCCTAAGATATTGGCCTAGTTCTAGGAGATGGCTCGTCTACTTCCAAGTGACCCCATCTTCCAAGCATTGTCTATTTGGAATCCTTGAATGACTCCTGGAAAGTCTAAACATTCCTGTACAAGCATTCAGTCCTCTATGGTAGGTCTCTATCAGTAATGTCACCATCCTCCAGAATCAAGTTCATCGGCACAAGGACCAAATTTCCCCCAGACCAGGAACAAGCATTGCCACAGTAATGTAGACATCTTACTGAGTCTGCAAGTACTGTTTCCTTTGACTTAATTCTTACCAATCCATGAAGCTTCTGTTTAAGATGTTCTTCCTTAGGAAGCATCCCATAATACTTTGATTACTTGATAAGCCCCATACATACACTGGTGTTTAAAATAAATACAATAAATATGATTGGTGATCCCTTACATTTGAACAGTTGGTTTTATTCTATAACCCAACATATTATTACTAATTATTCCCTACATTTTTTTTGTTTGTTTTTGTGACAAGTTCTCACTCTATACAGCCCAAGTTAGCCTAAAATTCACTATGTTGTTAAGACTGACCTTGAACTCACAGCAATCCTCCTACTTCAGCCTCCCAATATTTTCTGTGTTTTTATCTTTTACTCTTGATCGCATTTTATGCTGTTCCATGATTTGAAATACATCTTTCACTTCTATATTCTCCATTGTACTAAGTACCCAAGAGATACAACATATATTTTGATTTCCTCATTATTAGAAACAATATATAATTACCAAATATCTGATAGCTATTGTGCAGATCCTGGAGGACTCTAGTCATCATGGTAAACTACTTTAAATCACTGACGTATACATGTAAATTTAGCTATTCTAGTTGATCAGATCAGCTATACAAACACAGGTTATAGGTCATGCCCACACTGACCCTCATCATTCCTTATGGAACACTGAAGGTTAAACTATGGACCTGACATCTACAACAGTTTACAGTTGACCTGTCAGCGTACCTAGGAAGCTAGTCTATCTCTCTCATCTGGATCTCTGTGAGTTCAAGGCCACACTGGGAACAGAGCCAGGCATGCTAACACATGCCTTTAATCCCAGCACTAACCATAGAGGTCTGGAGGTCTGTACAGATAGACAGGAAGTGACAGGGCTGGGCAGGAAGAAGAAGTGATGTAGCTGGGCTGAGAGAGCCAATGAGAGACCAGAACAGAAAGGCATATAGGTGTGGATATACAGGAAGTAGGTCTCTTTGGAGACTGAGGTGTCTGTAAGGTGAGGTTGGCTGTGGCTTTTCCTATTCCTCTGATCTCTCAAGTTTTTACCCCAATACCTGGCTCCGGGTTTTTTACTAATAAGACCATTTAGCAAGCCGGGCAGTGGTGGTGAATGCTTTTAATCCCAGCACTTGGGAGGCAGAGCCAGGTGGATCTCTGGGATTTTGAGGCCAGCCTGGTCTACAGAGCGAGATCCAGGACAGGCACCAAGACTACACAGAGAACCCTGTCTCGAAACCCCCCCCCCAAAAAAAAAAGACCATTTAGTTATTCGTGTTACAGAAGAGTTTATCTGCCTTATAGTTCCACGTCATGCTCCATCACTGAGGGAAGTCGGGGCAGGAACTCAAGTAGGAACCTGGAGGCAGGAGTTGAACCAGGGACCATACAGGAGCACCACTTCCAGATTTGCTTCTCAGCTCACATTCATCTACATTCCTCCTAACTCTCAGGACCACCTGCCCAGGAGTGATACCACCCACAGTGAGCTGAGGCTTCCCTGTAACCATCAAGAAAGTGCCACAAAGATTTGCCTGAAGGTCAATTGGATGGAGGCACTACCCCAACTGAGGTGACCCCAGTTTGTGTTG
The DNA here is from genome assembly GCA_902168405.1 of Peromyscus aztecus. Classification (NCBI taxonomy): domain Eukaryota; kingdom Metazoa; phylum Chordata; class Mammalia; order Rodentia; family Cricetidae; genus Peromyscus; species Peromyscus aztecus. The sequence goes on from CABHPQ010145953.1 coordinate 34,374, forward strand.
TCCATCTTGACATCAGACGAGGGCAGCCTCCAATGAACTTTGGCCTTCTTCCATATGGAAACCTTACACTAGCCACTGTCTCTATTATCCCCTGAGCTTCTGGTCTCCAGGAGGCTGACAGGAACAGGAACAGAAAATCACACATTAAAATGAGGCACAGGCAGAGCAGGTTCTCCAAGGGGGTGGCGGGAAAGGAGATTGGAAAGGTGAGGCAAAAAAGAAATAGAGTGGGTAAGCTATTGGCAAGTTCATTGTGCGTAAGGAGGAAGGAAGAGAAATGGGAGTTTTTATTGGATCTAGAATCTTACCTTTTTTCATAAAAAGAAGGCAGGCCCCTAGCTGGAAAACATAACATGATGATGACATTTTGGCCACTCTGGGATCATCTGTCTCTCTCAAAGGTACTATCTGAGTAAGCCTAGGGCTAAACAATGCAGAATCTGATCCTGCAGGGCAGGCTAGGCAAACACAAAGAAATACTACCCTTCAGAGCTACGATCTGCACAGCTGGAACACAGCTCTGCATTCACTCACTCATTTATTCAATTATTCAACTGTTCACACAGCTGGTATACACTGGCCAATTACTGGGTACCCTGCACTATGCTGGTCATTGATCGTATTGATAAGCATGCTCTATTTAGCTCTTGAGGTCACAGGAAGCACAGTGTTCTGTAGGGGAAGGCTGTCATCCAATCATACCATCACCAGATCACACATCCTTATTAACTGTAAAAGGGCCGTGAAGAGGCTACAAAGCCATCAAACTGTATCTGGCTGGAGAGCTTCAGTAATTAAATGACTACACAGTTGAGGTGTAAGAAAGAAGAAACCATGTCCTAGAAAGAGAGGGAAAAGACTCCTCATCACAGTTCACACAAGCTACAGAATCAAGGGAGCTCCCTCTGAATTGCCCAGGAGTTCACACAGTAGAGTTCCAATGGCAGGGTTTCCTGATTCCCCCAGCTGCCCTCCACAATGAAAGGGGAAAAACACGCCCATGCTTGGAGAAATGAGAAGGTTGCCCTGCATTCTGGGTTAATGTATGAAGGGAAATGGCGTTGAAGGAGGTGTGTCCTGCTTTCTTCCTAGTTCATAATGTGGTGAATCCCATCAAAGAGGAGTTGTCTGCAGAGTCTGGGGCAAGATCAAAATGCCATTTTTCCTCACAAACTGCAGCATGTGTTCTTGTAAAGAAATCTGGGTGATATCCAGCAGGCAAATTTCTAGTCCTGAAATAGACTTCACACTGAGTTTCCACTGAAATTGAAACCAAGATAGAAAGGGTCTCCAGGGAAAGGGCGATAATCTTGAGGTTAGAGTGGGGTTAATACCAATCTGCCCATCCCCTACTCAAAAGCACTTGCCAGAGGTAGAAGAACTAACAGGGAAGTTACTCTAGCAGATGTTTTCAAATTAGCTAAAACCATGCCACAGAGCAAGGCGGCAGAGCTGGAGATGTGCCCAGAGAGACCTTCTCACAAGCCGCCTGAGGGAGCCCTTTAAATGTCTCTGAACAGTCTTGGTGCTGAGATTCTGACTCAAGGCCAGGGAGATGAGGCGATCACAGAGCAATCCCTCCTTTTCCAATCACTTAACCATGGCTTCCACACGCTCATGGCGATGTTGAATACTAAGGAAACCTGGCAAGGTTGGGCAGCTCCAAATGACACACTTCGTAGCTCGGCTTTGTGTAGCTGCTTACAACTCTGACAAGAAACACTGAGAGAAGACAGACAAATTGTCAGTGACAACAGACAGACGTGAGTTATAAGAGAATATGAAAATAAATGGTTTCATCTCTGGCAAATTCTAGGAAGAGGGAGGGGGGTGAGTTTACATTGTCCTTGTGTATTCGGGGCATTGCTATCTAGTTTGTAACCAAATGTAAAACAGGCAGTCACATCCCAGGCACACTGGCTTATGTCAGAACTAGGTATCAGATAGAGCGTCTGGTGTGCACTAACTGGGTTATCACTTGTTTCCCAGTAGTTATTGACTTCTGTCAGAGGGAGAAGATGATAGATAGCAACCAGGGAAATTTTAAGCTATTTAAAGATGAAAACATTCACTCAGCCCTACCACCTACGAGAATGAAGGCTGGGAAATAGTTGGATCAGCAGTTCTGTGCAAGACCAGCTTCTCAGAAATCACGGTAACGAGCAGTGGGACCCAAAGGATGGCCATTCACTGTTCAGACTCCCTGACCTACACACCCGCGTTCTTGTTCTTCTTAATCTGGTTGGTTTGCTGTTGAAGTTTATACACTGCACAGCGGCAGACAAGGAAGCCGTGAGTACAAATTGCACAACTAAATGGATATGGGTTGAAGAAAAGTGTCTTGAATTCCATGCCACCAGCTCTGTGTGGTTGTTTAAAGAGGATGTGAGGAGGCTGCTTAGAAACCTTCTTTTGGTGGAGAATGTTTCAGGTCTTCCTAGTAACAAATCTTGGACGACTACTGACCGAGACCAAATCTAGGGAAAGTGACCTTCCCCAGCACTGAAAAGTAATCAGGCTGCAAAGTCTCCCATGAATTAGAACCATGAAGGATGTCTTGAGGGGCACTCTAACCATTCTTTTCTTGGAAAACAGAACTGAAAGCACTTAAGATTTTCTAGGAATAAAAGAAAGCCCAAGACATGGGGTGTTTTTCAACCCCCAATGTTCTCAGCAGCACAAAAACTTTCTAGAGTGTTAGCAAAAGGCCTTCTTATGAGAACAGTCATCTAATTTTAAAAAAGATTTGTATTTTTAATTGTGGATATGTGCACTTAGGTGCACATACCCAGAGAGTCCAGAAGAGGGCACTGAAGTCTATGGATCTGGAGTTGGAGACAATTGTGGGCTGCTCAATGGGATGCTGTTGACTAACTACCGTCCTTTGCAAAAGCTGTGGGTGCTCTTACCCTAATATTTGTAAACACACAACAGACCAACATATAATAGGCATGAATTATAATTATGGGAGGCCAGTGCTGAGGTTTTCAAAATCCTAATTAGCCTTCTCATTTTAATGTGAATTTTAAGGAAAAAAAACCAAGCTGTCAATGCAAAGAGAAAAGAAATAATTCACAGCCATGTCATTTCCTTAAATCAGGAAAAGCAAAGTTTCTAAAGAAATGGAATCTTCATGAAGTCCTCCAGTTGGAAGCCTCCCTAAGTAAAAACTAATTCTCTCCCCTCTGATAAAGGCTAGAATGGTAGTGGTATTTGCTCCACCCATGACCTTGGGCTATACAGCCTGAAGGAGGCGGTGCTTCTTGCCATCGTACATGACCTCTTAAAAAGAGAGGAGCCAGGGGGTCACATGGTCCCTTCTCCCATACATTTATTTATTTGTTTGTTTGTTTGTTTTTATCCTGGCGTGATCGCACTCCGGACGACCTGGCAGTTAAACCTGGTTCCTCTTAAACTGAACCCGGTTCCTCTGGAATTGAACTCGGTTTCTCTGGAACACCAGTCAGTGCTCTTAACGGCTGAGCCACCTCTCTCCTCTCTTTTTCAAGAGGTCACGTATGTACGACGGCAAGAAAAATGGATGAGAATGATCACTAAAGTGGCACAATACGAGTTTGAGTTGATTACACAGATTTCACTGCAGAAAGGTTTTACTTCTTCCTCTCCGTTAGAAAGTACTATGTGGAACAAAAACAGTGAAAACTCTATTTCCACAAGAGTTTCCTGAAAGGAAAAAAAAAAAAACAAAAAACGATGGTGCATGCCTCTATCAAACGGTAGCCAGAGTGCCGCTGTGTTGTCCACCAACCTCCCATCTCGGTGGTGTTAATTTTATATGAAATACCAGCCTTGATGGCTACTTGGAACAAAGGTACGCACGGAATAGATCTAGGTGCACACAGTTTCCGTCCCTAAGTCTGGATTCAGTAAGAAATTTAAAACATCAGAATTTGGCAAGCAGAATATATAGGTTTGTGGTATTTCTCTGCATAATACTTTGAGGTCCTCTTTCCACTTGCTTTGAATAATTGCTCAAGTGATTCATCGTGTTTTCAGTCCTGCTAGAATAAAATGGATCTGGAGGGGGACACGAGAGGTGCTGAACCATTCAAGTCGCCACAGGGAAAGCTCGTGCGTGTGTCATGCCCACTCAGCACAGCGGCTTGAATATAATGTGCAAAGTGTTGTCAGAAAAGTACTTCGTGGTCTTTTAAAACATCTGTTAACTAGTTCATTTTGCCAACATTCATGTTGCCTGCATTTATTTTTTTCATACAAATATACAATATATCTTGGTCCTATCCATCTCCCACTCTCTCCCTATGTTGTCTACATTTTATTTAACAGCAAATCTTAGAGTAACGGAGAGAGGGGGATGCAGATGTAGTTTTTGAAACTTAGCCTACATTTACAAATGTTTTCTCATGGGAAGTTACGTGTTCTCTTTAAGCAAATCACTCAGTTTAAAGAAAAAAAAATATCACAGAATTTTAGACCTAGAACTTGGAATCGATATCTTACAGCAGTGGTTCCAGCAACTTTAAGCTGAACCATCAAATCCAAATAAAAAGAAGAAGCAAGCTATGGATACCAGATTTCTATCAGCTTCATTTCCAAAGTTGGGATTTCCCGGGCCCAAGGGTAGCTTTTAAATTCTAGCACTTAAATTCTGAAAATGTTATACAGTTTTTTTTTAATGTATTGAATTTCCTTTTACACACCGTAAACAAAGACAACTTTCCTCTGGTGTTGTCTGAACCGGAACAGTTGCATCATCCCTTGCCTGCCTGTCATTTCCATCTGACTTGAACTAAACAGTATTGCTATCTACACGAAATGATGGGGACCAATAGCGAGACGTTTCCTGAAACTGAAATTGTGATATAAATAACTCTTAAGAAAAAAAAAAAAAAGCTGTTCATGACAGTACCTCTGATTTAAAACAAACAGAAACAAACCAACCAAGGAGAAACTGAGAGGAGGGGCCGCGAGATGTTTGCATTTGGTCCTAAATTCCTTTCCTGGGTTCTGAATTCTAAGCATTCCCTCATCCATGTTAGGATGACCCATTGCCACCTTCTACGAAGTCATTCATGAAGACCACAAAAGCTAAAGATCTGTCTGTCACTGTGACTTTTATTATCCATCTTGTAATTCCGTTGTAACTTCACTTGCTAGGCCAGGAGGCGTGATCGATCCGCTGCCTCACAGAGCTCAGAATCAGTTTCTCCATGTCTCTCCTCGAGAGGAGTGAAGAGAGTCTCGCCTGGTCCATAAAAGATGTAACCTCTCATCCCACAGAGACCCGGTCCTCTTAGCTTTGCCACCTGCAACCCCTTCCCGCCCGTATGCCCTCCCCTTCTCAGACAGAAAATTCCGCAGCGCTCCAGGCCAGGCAAGGGGTGAGCAGGCATCCTGGGCCAGCACGGCGCCCGTCTGGCACAGGCGCTCAGTGTCTCTGGAGCGGGCACCCGGGCCACGGCCGCCCCTTCCCACGACCTCGGGGACATCATGAAGACGGGAACCGCTTGCCTTCCGCGGGTCCTGAATGCAAGGTCTTCATCATCGCCACGCGGAACCATTAAGGTCCCTCCCGCAGCTGCAGCCGCCCCTCCGTGAAAGTGCAATTTGTTATCTGGCCCAGCTTGGAGCAAGGAGAGGTGCTCGCTCCTCCCGGCTCCAGCGCCACTCATTCGGTCCTTTGAAGACAGGCTCTGACCGCCTGCCACGCGATTCGCGGGTAGTTGGCCTCAGCGACTCTCCGGTGACCCCCCCTGGGACCCTGTCCTCTGTGTGCGTCTCTCTGTGCCACTGTCTTTGTGCCTCTCTTTCTCTGTCTTTTTCCCCCTCTTCCACACACCGGGAAGGAGTCGCTCTTCACAACCAATGCCAAAAATGTCACACACACACACACACACACACACACACACACACACACACACACAC
>CABHPQ010145954.1:0-22689 GCA_902168405.1 Peromyscus aztecus
GAGTTCCATCCTGTGGAATGGGCCAAAGTCCAATCTACAGACACACAGGCAAGAATGTCTAGAGAACATGCAGAGCTGGAGTGAGGAAAGGATTGCATGTCCATCCCACACCCCAACTGCGTACATTCTTTGGACTTAAAATGAGCTTTTCCATCCTTTCACTAATTTAGATATTTTTAAAATGTACCTTATTCATGGATACTATAAAATATGAAATATTTGTGCAGATTTGGTGAGATCAAAGGCTAGTATAATGTCAGTGAGAATATAAAGTGATATGGCCACTGTTTGAGACAGTATGGAAGGACCTTAAACAAAACAGAATTGCTATATTCTCCAATAATGCCAATTCTGAGTATATACCCAAAGGAATTGAAATGGGGACCCTGAAGAGATATGTGCACACCCACATTCATCTCAGCATTGTTCACAATAGATCAAAGGTAGAAATAATCCAAATATCTGACTGTGGAAAATGGACAAGAAGAATGGCATCTGTATACAGACAGCTATATTATTTATCTTTAAAGAGGAATGGAATTCTGATGCATACTACAATATGGATCTACCTTGAGGACACTATTCTAAGTAGTCCTATCTCACATAGAAATTGCCCAATTTCTAAATGAGAACCTGCCCAGACTTCAAGCCAAATCTCACCCTTTAGGACAAATGTCTAGAAGCTAGATAAGCTGTATAAGCCATGAATCCATTAGGGTGGACCCCAGCTAGGCAAGTAAGCATCTCAGTCCCACTAGTATCTGACTTCTCTGTCCTGGAACCTCAGGCTATAGTGATTTCCTCACATGTACATGCACTCTCAGCTCCTGTGGTTTCTTTTTAGCACTTATTTACTAATATGAGAGAGATATTTCTATACTTGGGCCCTGAGAATCTGTAGCTGGCTTCAGGTTGATCTGAAACTTCAGAAGTGCTTGCTCAGGAAGACCAGCCCTCTCATGTGTTGGCTTCTGTCCATTCTAGATCTCCTATCAGCAGCAGACACTCTAGGCAGCTGCTAGGCAAGATTGGTTTCCTCCCCTGTCTTGTCAATCCAGTGACAACTGGTACCCAGGAATTAAACCTAGCCCCAAGATTTTCATTCTTCAAATGCCCCCCTTCTATTCTGCTTGGAGTCTTGACAATGAGTCTGGATACATCTTTCTTAATCATATGTCTACTGTCCCTGATGAATGGGCCATGGGCAAGAAACCAGTTCAGCTTAGAAGGGAAGAGTTTGGAAACAGGAATACATGACATTGAGCCTTAACTGGGCCATTGCCCATGCTTTGTGACTGAAGATTAAGGTAAACTCATAGGGCTTTGGCTTTATTGTCAGTAAAGTGGACTTGATAAACAATTAACAGAAGCAGGTATTTGTGAATGTCCCAACCCATTTCTACCTCCGTGTTAAGTTCAGAGTAGAAATTAGATTGAAGGTATCTTTGAGGAGTGTGATTTGCAATGCAAATCTCTAGTCCTTGATCACGAAAGTGGAGGGTCAAATCCTCTCCTGACCCATAGGTGATGCTTTCATGTACACACAGGGATAAGGGGCATCACCAGGCAGCTAGTGAGACTATACCAATGAACTTAGCTTCCTATGACTGTCCCAGAAAAAGATCCAGGAATGCTCACATTCTAAGAGTACTGGCTACAGATGAATCTTGATAAGATGCACTGCTCAGTAGTGAGAGAAGGTCTTCAATCAGTCACAGAGCACTTGATACCCTGTCATCAGCAGGCTGGAAACCTGTGCTGAGCACCTGTTAAAGGGACTAGAAATTTAATGTAATTGATGGGACAGGCAGCTACAACTGAGACCTAAAGGTGATCAAGGTTTGTGAAGAAAGAATAAAGAGGGAACAAAAACAGGCATTCAAAGCAGGAAAGTGGCAAGCCATAAGAGGAATGGAGAGGCTGAAGGAATGTGGAAAATACAGAAAAGTGCAAAGTAAGTAATGACTGGAAATAGTTTTATATTGTGATTTAGGAATGATGCACATTTTGCAGAGACTCACAAGAGCTGAGCCTGCATCGGGGACCCAGGCTAGTGCAGGTACAAGGCACAATGAAGTATGGTCGACCTCTAAGCAAAATTTCTGTGAGTCCTTTGTGACATGGGCAGTTAACTATTTAAAGCATTCACAGGGGACGGTAGTATCTCTTCACAAGTTGTGTGCTGTACAACTATTTCCTTTTACATCCAGATGGTGCTTGAAGCTGCCTCCAGAGACATAATAGTGCAAGATCCTAACAATTCTTACTTGGTGTGAACCTTGCATTGAGAATTAAAAGACTTCTTGCTGATGACACTGGGTGCAGAAAGAAAAGATAGTAAGGCCTGAGGAAGGGGCAGGATTGTCAGGATTGTCATTGTCAGTGGCCCTTAACCCACTGGGAGGGAGGTAAAGAGCATAGCAAAGGGCCTAGGGGGCCAGGCTGGCACTGAGATAACAGAGTTAAAATATGTCATTCAGCAATAGCCTCCCAGAGATGGGAATTAGAGAGATTGTGCTGTGTGTGGGATGAGAAGGTGTAATTATCTTCTACTCAATCCCCAACTTGACTCAGGGTTGCTAAGGGAACACAGAGGTATACATGCATATTAGCATGGGCATCCTGGAGTCGGTTTTACCAGAAATCTGTTTTGTTTGGCCTGCCCTGTCACTCAGGGTATGGCAGTGGGTGTTTCTGCCTTGTGATCTTGCTGGAGCTCTGTATACCTCCTCGGGATCAGCCGGTTCGCTACTAGAGCCTATTGTTGTGACCAATGCCAGGAAGGGATTCCCCTCTTCAGTCAAGCACAAGGGGCTAACAATTCTGGAAATGCAATCGCTGACTGCCAGAATGGAAATTTGGGAGCCACCAAAGTAGCAGCAGAATACCTGAGGGGAGGGTTGCAGACTCACAATAAGGGCTGCCTTCCTGTTTAGGTAACTACACATCAAAGTAAAGCCTCATAGAACATTGCTGGAAGTGGGGTTAAGAGATCTGAAGGGTCCTGGTTTTCAATTAACCCACTGTGGACTAGTTACCATCTAATTTCTTCCTTCTTTCCTTCCTTTGCCTGCACAGAGGAGGATTACAACTGCTGCATCCTCAGATCAAGCTTATTTCTAGAGGAGACATTCTTAAGCATGGAAAACACCATATGGGCCCTGGTGCTCTATGGACTCAGGAACTTATTTCTCGTCACAAAGCTGCAGGGGAGAAGAAAGGCATTGGAGAGTCATGGGGTATACCAGAAACTCCTAGGAGTTGTCTCAGATGGGTTGGCTCACAGTTTCAGTGAAGTTCATTTCTGTGGTCAACACATGGGCCTGTCCCAGAGCTTTCAGAAGAGGACATATATCTGAGGTCCTCATTTTATTTCATAAAGAGTAACATTCTCTGTCTAGCTACTTTGAGTATCAAAAATCTAAAGGTGGGGAGAGTGAGTAGCTAGACCTTCCCCACCAGTGCTATTGTGAATGGTAGTGCCTTCTTTGTCTGAACTATTGGAAATCAACAGAGTTTAATTATAGTAGCTAGAAACATAATATTAACAAATCACACAAAAATACCTTGACCATACTGCTGTTCTCTTTCTGATTCATGGGAGTGACATAATTTTGAGTAAAATGTTCAACTTTAGCATGAAGTAGGTGATACTAATTTCAGGGTTAATATTGTATTTTTTTCCAAGGGCTATGCCAACCAACACAAAACATTTTAAAAATATGTTGTCTTAAAGATTTATTTACTTTTATGCATGTGAGGGTTTGCCAGTGTGTATGTATATATACCACATGCATGACTGATGCCCTCAGAGGCCAGAAGAGAACATCAGATTCCCTGGAGCTACAGACAATTGTAAGCTGCCATATGAATGATGAGAACCAAGCCCCAGCCCTCTGGAAATGTACCAAGAGCTCTTAACATCTGAGCTGTCTTTCAAGTGTTGTTCTGTCTTTTTGTTGTTGTTGCTATCGTCTCATTAAAAACTTAATTAGTCCTCCCCTCTCCTTAACATGTCTTTAGGTAGAACAACTTTCCTGGGGATTAAATTCCTCACCAGGTAATTGTAGTGGGTAGCTGTTCCAGCTTTGACCTGGAAGTACTACCCCCCTTGAGGCTTCCGGTAACTGTCACGCCTACAAGGCAGGCTGAGACAGGAGCCCTTAAGATCTGAGATCCAGATGTGCTGGCTCTCTTGGTTCCTGGATCTTGGATGCTGGAGGTAGACCGACCAGAGTTCTCCAGAGAACACCGCTGGACTGCACCTCACCTGTTCTGGACCCTGTAACCTATCCCTTTACTTGTAAGTTACCCCACAAAATAAACGTCCATTTCAACTAGGTGGAGTTGCCTTAATACTTCCACCAATAGGTAATAAATAAAGCCCAAATAAAATAACTTCTAAAAAACATCTATAGTATATAATGTTTTGGGTAACTTAAAATGTGAGGTCTCTACCTAGAGCCAAGAATAAAATTCTCGTCTTTTAATAAAGAAAGAGTAACTTTGCCTTCCTGCAACTCAATGGAGCCCAAATGCTCCCACCTTTTCATGTAGTATTTTAAATCCTAAGAGGGGCTTCCCTTTCTGTGCTAAATAAATAAATAAATGTTAGTTTCCAAAGTCATCCCTAAAAACAGAGTCTATCTATAATTGTCTTCAAGACAGTTAATTCCTTTAACACTAGGATCAGAGAAGGCCTGGGAGAGTCTCACTAATGTTAGAGACCACACATGTCTCCAAGACTCTAGGGGTGCAAAATCAGAAGCCACATGTGCCTACTAGACTCTAGTGCTTAAGTCAGAGGCCACGTCAAAAATTGACTGTCACCCAAGTGTTCTATAGCATGCACTTTCAGGCATGTGGGCCTACTGTTTGCCATTGATGGTTGGGTAATAGAAAGTTTAAAAAGTTGATGATCAAGGTGTCAGACAAGCTTTTTTTTTTTTCCTAAGCCTCTCCCCTTGGATTCCAGATGGCCATCTTCCTCCTACATCTTTTCATCTATTTTCTCCCTGTGCATCTGTGGCTCCCCATGGTATTCTAATCTATAGTCAGATATTTTATGTTTGTGCCAGTCACTGCCCTTCACATGGTCTTTTCTATAAGGGGGCGGCCATCTTGGATGAGGATGCTTCTTGATGCACTGCAACCTCATCTTAACCAACTCTGTCCCAGTCCAGATGCCCCTGAAGAGTGCAAGGTTGATAACAGCAGACACTAACTAGACTAAACATTTTGAGAAGTGCGTGAGCCCAGACAGCCAGAGAATGAGAGGTGAGTGCAAGGGATGACAAGGAAAGTCTCAGAAATGTGCCTGATCACCTGGCCAGAGGGGAAAGACTAAACTTGAGAATAAATACCTTTGTTTTCCCCAACCCCCTGGTTCCTATAAAGTCTGCTGGCCAGAGATAAGCTGTAAGACAATATTTTGAGGATGTTAATCTGATACTTTCTCAGATCACTGGCTCCCTAAATAAAGAGCACCTTTAAGATGCAGGTCCTGTCTCAGCTCATTGATCTTTGTGATAAATAATCACCATGAGTATTTTGCTTATGTCCATAGTAGTCTCCTTGACAAAGCTTCAAGTGCCTGCAGACGTGGTTATGCCCCACCAAACACACACACACACACACAAAAAAAAATGTGCGCATGCTTGGCAACACATTCATTGTAGCAACTCTCCATTAATATCCCATTGTCTAACAGCAATGGTCACTTAGAGAGAAGCCCCTCATTCCTGCAAACAGCATTTCCCCCAAACTGACCAACCCTCCTACCTAGCCACCTTTTCTTTACATCAACTGTCTTCTAATTTGAATATGCTTTTCAGAAAACCAACCAACCAATAATATGTTATCCCAAATGTAAACTCCACTTCAACCAAATACAGTGCCTGTGTAGTACCTCAAAGTACTCCCAACAGCAGCAACAGAACACACACTATGTTTTAGGAAACGATGCTGTGTAGCATGCAGCCCTTTCACAGAACTCATAGCTATTTAGAAGTCTTTATGAGTTAAAAAGAAAATCAAGACCACACCTCCATGAACTTCTGTTTGCTGGGGGTTGTCCTTCAGGTGTCTATTGAGAAAACACACATAATAGCAAACGCTACTGGTACAACAGGGTGAGTTGGTTTTATGTTTAACAGTAACAGCAGATGTCCATAAGCAGTTTCCCTCCTTTCCATCTGCAGAAGGCATGGTGTGATAACTAATTTGAGGTTACTTTAGGACTACCTTCGCAAAATCTATAGTCCACAGTTAGGTATCCCGTGTTTAGAAGAAAGAGCTAAGTCAGTGTCTTTCTGTGACACTATGTGGCTCTCAATATTTTGTCTTCTAGCTGGTTTGAGGCTCCCCATGCAAAGAATTTTCCATAAGAAACCCATTCTACCTCACAGATACTATTTTTTGATGAGGATGATAGCAAATATTATTATTATTATTATGAGAAAAGACACACTAAAATTTAATACAATCTTTTCTGTGAGACATCAGAAGAAAATTAGGATTCTGAGGAGGGGAAGGACAGAGAAGGAGAGGAGTGGGCAGGAAGGAAAGGAAGCAGAAGTCTGTGATGCAGGCACCATGTTCAAGGGCCCTGAGAAGAAGCATCCTTGACTCAAATGCAAGGTGGAAGTTAAGTCTCCACTCCCCTATGACCATCAGACTGACAGTACAGATTAGTGAAGAAGGAAAAGAGGAGTGTGTAGTGAAGCAGGATTCTGCAGAGATCTCCTACTTTCTAAGAGACTGGAGCTTTTGGTGGGTCTCACAGCCAAAATTAATAATATAACTTGAGACCGCTTGAGACTTAAGATCACTGACCTACTATGTGTTCAACCTGTTTGTTTAACCTGCTTTAAGAGAACAATGTACAATCAACCTTACTTGCTGTGGGATGGTCTTTCTGTATGCTGTGAATATTTATTGCTACCATTGGTTAATAAGTAAGCTGCTTTGGCCTATGTCAAGGCAGCTTAGGGGCAGGTGGGAAATCCAAGCAGAGATACAGGGAGGAGAAAGGCGGAGTCGGAGGAGACACTGAGAGCCGCCTGGGGAAGCAAGATGTAATGGAACACAGGTAAAGCCATGGAACATGTGGCAAAACATAGATTAATAGAAATGGGTTGGGTAAAGTTGTAAGAGCTAGTTAATAATGACCTGATCCGTAGGCAAACAGTTTGTAGTTAATATAGGCCTCTGAGTAATTATTTTATAAGCAGCTGTAAGACCAAGGGTGGGAGAGATTTGTCCAGACCATGGGCCGGGTGGGACCCAGAAAATTCCAGCTACACTTACTTGACTTGAATTATCCATATAATCAACTTTTACCACCTAAGCTAATGCATAGCTGCAATCTTTAAGTTATGTACTCTTCCATGCCCCTGACCCGGATAATGCATGTGTATCATTTACTGAAAGCAGCAAATACAGAAATTGAAAGCAACTTCCTAAAATCTACCATCAAGGTTGAAAGCATCCATTTGTGGATATTGGTTGATAAACAATGATATGTGTTATCTGGGTCAGTAGAAGCCAGTGACTTAATTCCCTGTAAAACTGTTAAAGATTTCTGTAAAGTAGTCCATCCTTTCCTCATGTGATGCTTTCTATACTGTTCAATAAAGACAAAGTGAAGCCCTTTGTTGTGGACAGAGACAGCCACACACGATCATACAGACAGAAGACAGACAGACACATAGGTCATACAATGGACAGACACACATAGGAATAGACACACAGAGACACACAGGGACAAACAGATTCATAACGCAGCCTTCAGGCAGGCACAGATTCAGGCTCATATAACAGACAAACAGAATGGAAGACATGGGGAGCAGGAAGTAGAGAATTCAAATCTTGATTCACTCTTGGTTAAATGACTCCAAGGGGAAATGCTTTTATGTCTTTTCTTAATGCTACACCAATGCATTATTGGTAACTTGAACTTAATCACTAACACATTATAATCCAAACACCAGTGCAGGCAGGAGGGAGAAAGAAAACAATGAAGATGGGCAAGTCCTGCTCACCAGGGCAGAGACTGGGGATGGATAATAGAAGGCCCTCTAACCTTCTTTCCTTGGAACAAAGGACAGCTTGGTGAGATGATGTCATCCTTCCTCTGTCTTCAGTTCCATTAAATCTTACACCCCATGGCAAGTCTGCATTCAGCCTGCCTGTGCCTTCCTTTCACAAAATCCCCTCCCACAGAGGCACAGTATCCAGAACTAAGTAGCCGGCAGGTGAGCATTTCTTGGTATTATACAGGCTGAGACTAAAGACGACTTTATAATAATAGAAGAAAACAAAAAAGCACAGAGACCCTTATAAATAGATTATAAGGTTGCAGTAGATTTTTCTCGGCTTTTACAAAATGATTGAGCTTTTCTGGTCCAGGATCGTTAGAATGGAATAAGTCCTGAAGCTTTATTGCCAAAACAATACCCTTTCATGCTTCACTTTTTTTCTTCTTGGTTTAAAATCCCAGAATAAGTAAAGTGTAAACATTTAGAATTTTCATGTTGAGGACAGAACTCATTTCAGAAAGATTCTAAACTGAGGAGATAGTCCCTGATCAAAGTAGTGGCTCCCTTGGTGAAGGCAGAGGATGCGGTTTGCTATCCTGAGGCAATGCACGCATTTCTTGAGTTTATGTCTGACATTCGAAGTGGAGGCACCAGTGGGCAAGTGGACAGGAAATGGGCTGCACGCAGACAGGAATGCTGGCTAAGAGGGTCACCTGGGCCTTGCAATATTTAATGGGATGTTAATTTGGGGTTAGACAAAAGTAAGCAGGGGTTTCATAACACCAGCCCCTATCTAGCTATGTGCCCGATGAGGAAAGACAGGAGGCAGGGGAGATACTGACTAGGGTCAGGACATCAAAAGGATCCTCTCTGCACCCACATATGCTTGTTGTTGATTATTGTGACTTTGTAACTGGACATCCCTCCATCACCTGGAGGGACAGGCTCCTTAGAGAGGATTGCATAGATTGTTTTTTTGTTGTTGTTGTTTTTGTCGTTGTTTTCTGAATAGAAATCTGACAGATTCTTACTTTAACATTACCAGAGGGCATCAGGTGCCCTTGAGAATCTGGAAGGTCATACGGCTGCTGTTTCCAGAATCTGTGTATCACTCTGGGACTCTGGAATCAGTTTCTGGCTACTCAGACTTCAAAGAAAGTTCCATGTTTGTTCCATTTCCCAGCAGATCTCTGTCCTTGGAAAGAGCCTAGAGGAAGCTTCTAGACTCTGCTAGTGTACTAGTTGTATGCTAAAACAACATAACTGGGGTAATATGTGGAGAATGTATGATGTCTTTAGTGAACGTGTACTGTTTGACATGAACATATACACACCAAGGACCCCAATGCCACAGACCCCACAGAATACCTTCTCCTTTTCATGGTCCCCATGTGGATGTTGACAGTGTGTATAGAAAGTATTGGCCACAGCTTCCTTGTCCCAGATGTTTCTAGCCTGAGACTGCTCCCCTAAAGTCCTCCTACTGAGACTAGCCAAACCTGTCTTCTCCTTCTGCTGTATACAATAAATCCACCTCCTCAATTCGGAAGTATAAAGTAAACACGCTGAGTTTCCAGGCTTCTGCTGGCACACCTCCATTAGTGTACGCAGCCCACATGACCCCAGCTTTTCTCTATATATGTATTGTTTCTTTCTTCAGTCCACCTGTTTCCCAAGCAAAGTAACTTGAACAATTATCAGCCTATGAAGAGAAAAGGATTATTTCTGCTCACAGTTGCAGGGGCTCCAGACCATAGTCATCGACCTTGTTGTTTTTAGGCCTGTAACAAGGTGGCACATAGTGGCAGGGAGCATGTGGAAGAGCAATACCACTCATCCTGTGGTCCCCTCGTTCAATTCCATCTTCACTAGCTTTCTGTTTTCCATGGTTTCATTCACTGCCTAAGCTTGGCTGTCCTAGAACTTGTTCTGTAGACCAGACTGACCTCAAACTCAGAAATCTACCAGCCTCTGCCTCTGGAGTGCTAGGATTAAAGGTGGGCACCACCACTCCCAGCTCTAAGCTTTTCTTTAATTCCTTTTAACAAGTTGGAAACTTAGCTGGGTGGGATCTTGCCCTGAGGTCACCACTCCCTTTATTCTATATTTTAACTCATTTACCTCCTTGAACACAAGATTTAGCTCTATTCTACTTCCTGGTGTCCCTTTTCTCAATCTGTACCATTTTTTATTTTTATTTTCTCAACTTGCTCCTTTTCATTATAAATCTTTATCAGAGTTAACACTAATACCTACATGACAGAGTCTATACTAGGCTGTTTTGAGGTTTCCTCTGCCAGCAGAATTAATCCAAATCTCTTCACATTAGCCTCAGGCAGACTCTTTGGACAAGGGCAAAAAAGCAACCGCTTTCTTCACCAAAATATCACAAGAACAATCTCTAGGCAACATAATAAAATTCTTCCCCTCTGAAACCTCTTGAGCCAGACCCCCCACAGTTCAAATTTTCCATGCTCCTACTAGTATGGCCTATTAAGCAGTGCTTAAAGTATTCCACTGGTTTCCTAACCCAAAGTCCCAGAGTCCAAATTCTTCCCAACAAAAATGTTGTCAGGCCTATCCCAGAAATACCCCAGTCCATAGTGCCAATTTCTGTCTTGGGGTTTCTATTGTTGTGAAGAGACACCATGACCCCGCAACTCTTATAAAGGAAAACATTTAATTTGGGTGGCTTACAGTTTCAGAGGTTTAGTCCATTATCTTCATGATGGCATGCAGGCAGACATGGTGCTGGAGAAGAAGCTGAGAGTTCTACATCTTGATCCACAGACAGCAGAAGGAGTCTGTGTCCATACTGGTCATAACTTGAGCATAGGAGACCACAAAGCCCACCCCCACAGTGACACACTTCCTCCAGCAAGGCCACACCTACTCAAACAAGGCCACACCTCCTAAAAAATGTCACTTCCAATGGGCTTATGGGGGCCAATTACATTCAAACTACTACAATGTGAAAGGTGTACCATTGCTGAGGAATTTTCATGAAGGAGTCATAGTTTCTCATGACAGTGACAGTCTGCCAAGTAATAAAGTCTATTCAACCCCTTTTTAATGTAAACAAGCATTCACATTATCCTTGAAGGGCCAACTCTCCTTTCTTTTGTTGAAACTTTGAACCTCATTGAAAAAGGCACCAATGCCCATTCAAGAACACTCACACTCAGTGCCAAATCCAGGGCTATTTGCAATAATCAGTGTTGTGGATCAGGAGCATTATTCAACAACCAGATCCAGCAAATATTCCAATATGCTCTCACCCACATCATGAGTCCTTGACTCACCGTGGTGATTGGCCATTTGGTTCAATGCTGTGTATAGTCCAGCACCATGATGAGCTTCAACATTATCTACTTAGTAACTCCATCACTCAACAAAGGCAGTGTCCTGAGCCAAAGGAGTTTCCATTGTCTTCATATAAAAATCAATTAACCCATGACAGGTAGAACTGGATTGAGTGACAAACTATACAACCTTGGTAATAAAAACTATAGAAAAAACTTAACTAATGTTTTCTTATTTTATTAGCATATATGTATGTGTGTGCACATGTACATGGTATATATGTGGGTGTGCATGGCACAGAATGAAGGTAGAGGTCAGGAGACAATTTGGTGGAGCTGGCTCTCCTTCTCCTTCTTTATTTGGATTCCAGAGATCAAACTCAGGGCAGTATGCTTACATAGAAAATGCCTTATGCATGGTGCTGTTTCGCCAGCCCCCAAACTAGAAGTATTTAAGGGTGAGAACTCTAATTCTTAACTTGGGCTTTTATGGACGGGGAGGAGGTGAGGTGGTAAAAGGATGAAGACCCACATCAGCAAAGTCCAGTAGGCACCAGCACTGCACATTCAGGGGCTGGGGACAAGAGCCTTCCATCAAGACTTGCCATGAGTCAAGTTAGTGTGACAGTGAGGTACTGCGGTTAGGACTCAGCTATGTGCTACTGACACCAAGTGGGACATGGAGAGGGTAGACCCAGACTAGGAGGATACCAAGGCAGTTGCAGGATTCAAGTCAGACACATGTTAGCAACACTGGCCAGAAGACACGCTGCACCATCCAGTAAGTGGCAAGGAGGAGCTCTGACCGTGGTCTTTCATTGTCTTTAGAAGAATATACCACAAACAGACATAAATAAATATACAAATATATGCTGCAACAACACACTCATACACGGATGCTATCTACCCATAAAAGTACATATATCCTGCAGACTCAGAGGAGATGAGTCTGCCCAGAGGAGATTTAAGCCAACTTTGGTATCTGCTAGGGACTGAGGTTCTTAAGGAGAATTGAAGAGGCCACTGAGAGACTGTTGGCAACATTTGAGACAACAGTCCACATGCATTCAGCAGTGGAGGTGTTACCAAACGTAGAAGACCCATCTTCAAAGAACATTTCACAAACTGCTTGGTTAAGAAATCCCTTCGTTTTCTCACTATTAACAATAAGCACCAAGAGCATTTCTCTCTAAAAATGCGCTGCCTTTATCCTTCCATCCAAGCCGTCTCACCTCATTTTATGCACCAGAGGCAGGATAGAGAGACCTGGAAAAGTATGGGGATATAGGAAAAGAAATAATCCCTCATTCGGGAGTCTGGTTGAAGGCTCTCACCAGCTGAGAGACAGGAATTCCAGAACTACTAACAATATTTGCTTAAGGACTTTTCCTGTCTAAAGTTTAGAATACCAGTAGAAACCCCTTGTATAGTTCCTGTGGCTTATCATTTTACCTTATCAGAATCTAATCCAAGTCATGCCCAAAGCCACCCTAGAGTATCCCATGTCAAAAGAGAAAGAAGGAGGAGGAAGAGTTTTTGAGTCAAGTTTTCAATCTAACTTGAAAGTTGCCAAAATGGTATGCACGGCTAACGCTAAGACATTTAACTAAGATGTACCATTGAGAAGCCCATACTCATACTCAGGTATATCTATCTTTCTCCAAACAGCTCTTTGTTCTTAATCCTTACACTTAAAAGTCTATGTTTAAAATGTCTTTTAATGAACTGTGGTTCTTTTGAGAAGGACACAGATGCATTTTTGCCCTGAGCACCTTTCCTCCTGTTTTTAATAAAATCCTGACTCTAATTCATATTGGGTAGTCCTGACTTTTCCCCCTGACTCAAAGTCATGAATCCTGGGTTTGCCTAAGGTCCCTAAAAGATCAAGAGAGCTCAGAAGACTGAGGCTGGTTGGGTGGAGCTACGCCTTTGTCCCCTCAGAACCAACACACTGCTTCTCTTCTGGGGCCCTTTAAACACGGTACACACTGCTCTAACCCCACCCACTGTTGCTTCCTAATGTGACTGGGCATGGACTAGGCTGTGAGTGGGGGACTGTGTTGTTATCATCTCTGCCACTGAAGGCCTATCTCATAAGAAAGATCAGAGAAGCTAAATTTAATGAAGAGAAAGAGGTAAGAACTTGAAGAAATTTATCACTTTTATGAGGAGAAATTAGAGCTGAAAATAAGCATGTTTATATCATGAAAAAGAAAATAACAAAAAGGGAGACTAGAATATAAAAGAGAGAGAAAGAATTGAAGTATCAGAGATAGCATGTAGGAAGGTCCAGGTAAAGAGATTTCTTTTGCGAAGGGCATGTCTGCAAGGGGCAGTACGGAAGTGAAAAGTAAATCCAATTTTACTTAGTGGATTAAATAACTGCATTTAGCTTGGCTCTCTCCCAAACCACAGGCCATTATATTAAAGTAATGAATCGGAGTGATGAAAAACATCTGATGTTCGGAGGAAGAGAGTGAAGCCACATCAAGAACAAAGAGAGATGCCACGGGAAAGTACAACCAGCCCAGAATCCAGCACCAAAAGCCCTAGGAAGCAGGGATACGGGGGAGGGTGCAGTGGCCACTGGAGGACCTTTCCCACAAATCAGCAGGAGAAATGGATCCAGGAGGCCTGAACACCAGCTCTGGGAAGCAGAAGTGAGCTGGTGTGACACTAGGTATGTGCCAACTGAGGATGGAAGGATCCCTCAGTCCCTGGACACATGGTGTGTTCAGGACCATGTGTCCAGGTAGAGATACCCTCTTCAGCTACAGACTGGGAACTCTGTTATTGTAAGACCCAAATAGCCCATGTAAAGCTCCAAATATGCTCTGACTTGTGAACTCCACCAAAAGAGTTGAGCCCTAGATTTCATAGCCACTCTTAGAGGACCTTATTACCGTCAACTAGATTTCAATATTTTATTTATTTTTCAATATTTTATTTTTATTTGCATGTGTGAAAATAACCTACAGGACATTTGAATAACTGTGGAGTTTCGTCAAAGAGCTAAGTAAGTACAGATCTACCACATGACTCGGCTATACCCCTCTTGGACTCTATATGTCTTTATCTATAGATAGCTGCTCATCCATGTTCATCACTGCTCTACTTCCAATAGCCAAGAAATGGAAACAGCCTAGATGTCCATCAACTTATGAATAGCTAATGAAAATGTAGTATGAAATATTATTCAGCTATTAAAACATCCCATGTTTTCTCTTACTTGTGGGTGTTAGCTTTTGGTCAGAGTGTGTATATTCAGGTATAAAACATGTGCACTTTTCATAGGTTCCCAGCAAAGGATAAACTATTTATTCCTTTTTTTCCACAGCTCCCTGCCAACTGCCTTGCTGACCTTTTGCTCTTAAACACAGGCTCCATGAGTGAACACCATATGTGCATATAATGATGCACCTTGTTCACCCGAGTGAAGGGGGAGTTGTTTTGCTTTCCTTGAGTCAAAAAAACATGTTGATCTTGTCATTTATATCTGCCCTAAAAACTATTTCAGCACCTTTGAGGAGGTGCCCTCACCCTGCACAGCCTGACCTGTGCCTTAACCCTGCTCCCCCCAAGCCTACCCCATCTCTGTCTAGTTTGTAACATCTTATTTTCCTTTTGAATAGACCAACCTAACAGTAACAAGCACTCTGCTTTCCAGAAGTGTGGCCAGATGAGTGCAGGTACTCTTCACAGCAGCTCAGCTGTCAGCAAGCAGAGTGCACCTGGTCCTGCAAAGGCCAATAGGCCAGGGGACTGGGGAACTTTCTGGTGCTGTGTACCTTTGCAGGGTTGGGCAGGAGCCAACCACCTTACTCCACTGTGACAGGGTGTATCCTGAAGCTATAGGGATGGGATAGACTCAGTGTGGGGGTTGAGGCATCTTCATAATGCAGTGAACTGATATGGCTCCTTGATAGTGATGAGACACCATCAGCTATGGAACATGGTTAAGTGTGATGTCTCATGCAGGGATGAGGGAGGCAGGCCACATAAAATTATAAATGTGTGGTGAGGTTTTCTTGAACTTCCTTAATTTTTTTTTCAGCTTTATGGAAAAATGTTCATGCAACTCTTTTGCTTTTTTGGTGAGATAGGGAGAACATACTTATGATGGCTAGTTTCAGTTGTCAACTTGACACAATGTAGAGTCACCTAGGAAGAAAGTCTCCATAAGGAACTATATAAATCAAGTTGACCTGTGGACATGTCTGTGGCAGAAAGGGGGGGTTATATTTATTTCATTAATCATGGTGTAAAGCCCTACCCACTATGGGCAGCACTAGTCTAGATAAGGGATCCTTACCTGTACCAGAGTAGACAAATTAGGTGGAGTGCAAGCATGCACGAATGAATCCGTTCTCTGCTCTGGACTGGAAATGTAATGTGACAAGCTAACTTTAAGTTTCTGCAGCTTTGACTTCCTCATGATGATGGATTTTAAGCTGAAGGTGTGAGCCAAGTAAATCATTTCTCCTTTAAGTTGCTGTTGTCAGGGTATTTGATCATAGCAACAGGAAGGAAAACTAAGACGATAAGATCCTCTGCTGTTTCACAGAATGCCTTAGGCTGATGTTCTGTCAATTTCCTTTTTATACACCGAGATCCCACGCAGGCCTCTGACAGAGCTCCTAAGAGCAACAGAGAGCAGACTCTGCTCAGTGTATCATCTTCCACTCTGGCATTAGCTTGACTCTGGGTAAAGTGTTCCCTGATGCCTCAAGCTCTGAAAATGTACTCCTCTGCCACCTCCACACAAGGGCCTTTTCCCTATAGACCCCAAAGTGACACAATATTCTCTGTACTGCCTGCTTGAGAGCTGTTCTTGGTGTTAACAGAGATATTTCTGTGTATATGCTGGGACATCTTATTCCATCAGCAAATCTTTGGCTATCCTACATCAGATTCAAGGCCCAGAAATGATCCTTGAACAAACAGGAAACTGACCGGCAACTCATCTGCAGCAAGCCTGTTGAAAAAAAAAAAAAAACTAGTTTCAGAAGTGGAATCTTTTTATTTTCTGTGGTGCTAGAGGTCAAACCCAGACACTTTCTCTGGGGGCATTCTGTCACAGTATCCCTAGCCCAAATGGGATCTTAATTAATATGTGGCCCATTCATGTGACAAAGGATTTCTGGCTTCCCCAAATTGTTGAACTTGAGCTGGCCTTGGCTAGATGCTGAGCCCTATACCCTTCACACTTCACAGAAGCTCGAGTCCCTGGCTCCACACCACACAGGAGGGACACACGGAAGAACCTAACTGTGGAGTTGAGACTCCTATGAAAACAGAGGGCCATGTAGCCCTGGCTTGAATGAAAATACTTCCACTAACTTGTCAATTTCTCACTAGACAGTGACTTTTCCAGAAACCTAGAGACATTTTCTTTGTGTGTGTGAGAGAGAAAACAAGAGAATGCATGTGGTTTGAACAGACACCCTGACCTTGGTGTCATCCTCTACTTGGCTGCTTGGCTAGTTTGGTATTTAACCTCCTTGAAATAACCTGAAACAGTATGGGTGAGTCTGGCTTGCCATTCATTTATTCACACATTCACTTCAAGGTGGTGGTTATTAGTTTTCTGGGTGAGCTAGGTACTGCTTTTGGCACTGGTGGTGCCGAAGTAAACAGTACACAGATCCCTTCCTTTCTGTCACGTGATAGAAACAAGCACCAATGAGCCTGTTTGAAGGTTAATTATAGAGTTTATTGAAGGATGGCCTCTCTAAAGTTGATCAGTGGCAGGTGGAATGATGGATGAGTTGTAGGGCTGCCATGAAGTCCAGAAGGAAGGTCCCAAAGACTAGAAGGCCTAGCTAGCATCCACATAGAAGCAGCTTCCTAATGCAAGCAGGCCTGCTATCTGTGGAGGGTCAAGGAGAACTGGCATGCTCATGGAGTGCAATCCTAGGACAGGCAATGAAGGAGTTAGCCACTGGAAAAAGCAGTAGAATCTGTTCACATTTTGAGGCTGAGTCAATTATTTCAGCCAGGATTGGATGAGATCAGAGCCAGAAGCAGTAGGGGAGGAAAGTGATTGAGTGTGATTCAGATGTGTGACCTGTTTGCTTAGGATGTAATGGGAATGTGATTTCACACTAGCCATAGGCCACACATGTGGCCACATCCAGATGTCCTACTCACTTTACATTGAATAGGGAGCTTGGATGCTTCCTGGGAGCTAATTTCCTACCATATTCAGTCATCCACGTTCCCTGTATGAGGCTCAGATGAATATTATATTACTTGAAGTTATTCTATTCATTGTGAGTTTAAAGAAAGTCTGGCCAGTAACTGCTGGAAAGGTAAGACATCTCCTAGCTCAGCCTTCTCTATCCCAGAGGGACTGAAATTTCAGGTCTTGTCCTGGGGTGTAGATTTCTTGTCTTCCAAATTAAGGGAGGATGTTACATGAAGCATTATGGAAACCTCTTTAAATTTTAGTAGGATTTTTAGAAGAAATGAGAAAATGAATCTGTAAGACATATTTTGTACATGGAAATGAGCTTAAAACAGATTTTAACAGGCAGCGAGACTTATAGAGTCATCAGGCTGTATTCCTTGTTCCCACTTACTCTGCTAAAATACCCAAAATATTCCTTCTAGAATTAACACTAGGAACACATCCCTCCTTCCCAAGAAGCTCGCCATGACTCTGAAGTTTGCAATTCACAAAATTAATTTCTCACTGTGATTTGCAAATGCTCTGTTTTATTTCTCTGGGTGTGTTTACCGACAAATGAGGAGCACAGCCACAGCCAGGAACATATGTAGAGTGTGATTCTTGTTACCTTATTTGTCCATTCACCAATTACCACACATTCATGTGCAGGGAAATGTTCAGCAGTAATACAACAGGGAGCAGGATCGCCTAATCCCAGTCTCCATGGGTTTACAACCTAGTAGAGAGAATTTTAGCTTTATAGAATGTGTTTGGTAGCACAAATGAAACAGACCCAGAGATGACAGGGAAAGCTTTTTCTGTGACTGCCAACTAGGATGAGAAGATTGGACTGGTCACATTGGTCAGAAGTCCAGTGGGCCTCAGCAGCCTAGAATACTAACAAGCCCCTGCTGAGGCTTACCTAGTAGGTAAATAGGGTTTTAACCCCATGAAATGTCTTCTACACATCAAATTGTATGCCCTGTAAGCTGAGAACTGCCATTTACACATAACTGGAGAGTGATGATTTTCTGACCAACATGGGGAAGAAGTATCCATCAACTTTGATAGACACTTTCCTCCTCACTAATCTCTAACATATATTTAGTGTTTCTTTCATTATAGATGTGGATATTAAGCTATTGCAGTATTAACAATACTGATAGATTCAGAGAATGCCTAGTTCAATTTGAATTGTATAAAAATGAATAGTGTTATGCTATAAGCATGTCCCATAATATTTGGAATAAATTTATACCAAAATTATTCATTGTTCCTTTGAAACTTAAATGTAACTAGTAATCCAACATTTTGTCTGGGAACTCCAAATTCTGGGTACTCTGTCCTACTGGCAGTCAATCGTGTCCAATCATATTATGGTGGTTGTAATTATCATGACATATTATCTGTACAAAATTGCAACAGTTAATAAACCAAGAGCTAGATTATTTAGCTTTTTAATGAGGCACATTTATTGCTGTATAGCAATTTTATTTGTCTTTAAGAAGCTGTTTTACTATTACAACACTCTTGGTTTCCAGTGTCATATGATGTATTTTATTTCATATGCTTAGAAACATGAATCTAAGGAACAGAAAGATAATTCAGTGAGTAAAAGCACTAGTTGTGCAAGTCTGGAGACCTGACTTCAATCTCCAGAACCCATGTAAAGGTGGAAGATGAGAACAGACCACACACAGTTGCCCTTAGACCTCCATGTGCCCTTAGACCTCCATGTTGGCCCATGTGCTTCACTCCTGACACAGCATACAAATAAAACTGATGATAATGACAACAGTAATAATAATAACTTTAAAAAGAAGGTGAGTCTAGGAAGGAATGATCATCAAAGAAGGAACTCCAGCAGTGCATCCAACCTGCAAGCACAGGCCTGATTGCTTCTCCCAAGTGACCCTGCAATTGGTTCTGGCGTGGACCTTGAACTCTGCTCTGTCCCAGAGAACAGAACCCCCAGTTTCACAGGCCTGACTTAAGCAGTAAGGCAGCAGGCTCTGGAGCCTAATCAACAGAGGACACGCAGTCTTGGAACACCTCTGGGAAGTTCTAAAGCCCTTTGCTTTCCTGAGGTCCCATAGACCTCCCCACTCAGAGCCAGGAGCTCTCTTAGCAGCTGTGGTGAGTGCAAGGTGAAGCTGTGTGAGAATGAGAACACGGCTAGAGACTAAGCAGCCCCGAAAGGATGTTTAGACAGGACATTTGGGAAAAAGAAAAAAAGTCAACTTGTTCAACTTCTATGTGATAGAATAGATGCAGGAGCATATTGCAATTTTTCTAGGAAAATTTCTACAAATGATTCCATAAAATGTCCTCCACATGTGCTGTGCCTACTCACCTTAGGGAGGTTTACAGCTGTGCAGAGATCTCTGCGTGAACTTTCTGGAGTCCTGCAAGAAAAGGGGCCCTGACCTTCCAAAGTGGCACATCCTTTCCTGTTCCTTTGTTTGGGTCAAACTAGGAGTGAGTGAATGAAGTTATTTAAACAGTAGATGCTGTAGGAACCTTGATTTAGAAGTAATGTGAATGCTGAGAGCACAGGACTTGACATAGTTTTCCCCAGGGAAAGGCACACCAATTGATTATCTAGACCTGGAAATACAAGTAACATACAGACTGAGCAGGTTGTATTTGTATATTTAGGAAGACAAGCACACACCACTACCACCACCACCACCAAACAACAACAACAATTAATGAAAAGAAGGTCATGAATTTGAAAGAGAGCTAGCTGGAGTATATGGGAGGGTTTGGAGGGAGGAAAGGGAGAAGTGATGTAATTATATCATAATATCAAGAAATAAGAAAAAGTACAAGAAGCAATGCGTCCCATGAGAAATAGTTTATGTATTTTAAGTTTCTTTTTTCACATTTGGAATGATACTTCATATGTCTATATTCAAATGAGATTAATACTTGCAACTGGCACATGGAAACTCCTAAGGCTCTCCAGCACTGTATGGTGGTGAAGACTCAGAGACAAACCTGTGTGGGTTCAAATTATATACTGACAGTTTGGGTTGAGCACATTCACTACACTTGACAGCTGTTAGCGTTACCCATTTGCAAAATGGGTAACAAGGAGAGTCCATCAGTACAACCATGTAGAGGGATGAATGCTTATGGTAAACAATAATTAGACCATGGAGGAAATAGGACTGAGATGTAGACAGGCATAAAATCGTCATACCTAGGAGTGTAGTTGACTTGTCATACCCCAATCTCACCTACATGAATAACCAAACTTCCTCAAACACAAAGCTTGTGCCTCTGACTCGAGGACCAAGTCACTACTTTGTCCATTTTAAATCATTTAGTTAAAGGTGTAAATTAACCTCCCCATGCTAGGTATGTGCACGTGTGTGTGTGTGTGTGTGTGTGTGTGTGTGTGTGTGTGTGTGTGTTGGGGTGATGGAATGATATACTACATTTTTGTTATTACTATGGCCAGAAGTGCTGACCAGGAGAGAGGTTGATGCTAGGTGTGTGCACGTGTGTGTGTGTTGTGGTGATGGAATGATATACTACATTTTTCTTATTAAAATGGCCAGAAGTGCTGACCAGGAGAGAGGTTGATGCTAGGTTAGTTCATCATGGTTTCCCAGGTAGTAGCATCCATCATGTCAGGAAGGACATGGTAGAGTTTAAAGAGGATGGAGAGTGTCACTGGGACTCCTTGAATTTCAGCAGATTAGGAATTAGAGTTTGGACCAGAATGAGCTGGGATATGACCCATAAGCACCTCCCTTCTCCAGTCATCCTCTTCTATCTTGATCCCACATCCTAAAGGTTCCACAACCTCTCCAAATAGCACCACCATTAGGAGACTGAGTGTTCAAACCCATGAGCCGGTTGGGGACATTTCATATTCAAACCATAACTGGTGAGGGTTGAGAAAAACACTCCAGAGGTCCATATGCACCTCATCTCTGGGACACTCCATTCACAACACTTTTTCACCCTGCTATGCTGAGTAAGCTAAGAATATAAGGCAATTTTTTAATAGTAATCAAAATAAATGTGATATATATATATCCATATATTCAAGAAAACATGGGAAAATTATCTCAGAAATGATATTCTTATTCAAAGAGATCTCTCTGGCACCTCAGGCTGGGGTCCTCTTCTCTGGTGCATTCTTAGCCAGAGCAGAGGGAGAGAAGAGAGGAGGGAAGGCACTGGAGGGGGAGGGGTGGATCTGTACTGTTTCCTCCACATACCAGCAGGGAAGCTTCAGACAGCAGCCCCACGTGGCCAGCCCTCTGAGAAAACCAAGCCAAAAATAGCTCAGAGCCTCACACTTCATGGCTGGCAGAGGCACGATTTTTCATCCAGTGTCGGTCGGGAGCGGTGATCCGGGGGCTCTGAGCACAGCAATGGGGAAATCAAAGCAGCTCGGAGGCTTTGCCTTATTTTAATGTACGCACTAAACAACACCAAATGCTCGGGTGCATGCTTAACTCCATCGCCTGTCCACAAAAGCTGCAATGTGCTTGTGAGGATCACAGAACAGCCTTGGTGAACATTTATCAGGGGAAGATTTGGGGGACAGTGACTCTTCCCCAGAGCCCCCAAAGACATTCTGCTTTGTGAACACAGGTCCCCCAGCTGACAGTGCTTGAGAGCACAGATACTCCTGGGATAGCTAGACAGCTGTATTTTTTAGGGGTAGTCAAAAATCCAGTCCCTTTGTTCACACAGTGGAATTTTACATTGTAATATTAGATTTCCTTAGAAACAACAAAGCAATGTGTGTCATCCTCAGCAATAAAATGTCATGGTTTGCTTCCAGTGCATAATTCAATAAGAAAGAAACCCAGAGAGAGGGGCCTTGGGATAATCTTTTAAAAATTCAAAAATTGCAGGATATAAACCATAAGGAACCTTCTTTTATAAAAGCTACTTTAAAATGCACAATTTAATAATGTGTGCTTAGAAAACCCAGCACACAAGGAAGCCGGTAGAATTTGTATGTTTATCTGTCTATCTATCTATCTATCTATCTATCTATCTATCTATCTATCTATCTATTTTTAAATAGATTCCAAGGACTATATCTGTTCTGGGCTATGAGGTGACACTGTTATTAAATATCAAAGATGAAAATGAGTTATGACAGTCGTGAAAACCACCCTTAATTAACCATGAAGAATACGATTCTCTC
>CABHPQ010145956.1:0-29167 GCA_902168405.1 Peromyscus aztecus
CTTACACACCTTCTTGAGCCAGGGTGTCATGTATCTCAGGCTGGCCTGGAATTTGTTATGTAGCTGAGGATGACATTGATTTCTGATTTTCTGTCTGCACTTCAGGCCTTAGGTTACACTTTTTTAAAAGTCAGTTTAAGGTAATTTTTTTATCATGGACTATAGGATGAGGATTACTAAAAGTGAATGATGCTTACTATTCTTAAGTTTTAGAATCACCTGCAAAAACCTCTATTTTGCTTATGGTCATTTGTAAGATATTGAATAACTCACTTCATTAGATTAGTCTAGTGGTCAAATGTGTCCTCATTTAACAGTTTTGGGTAATTTGTAGCCTTTACAATTTCACCTTTAATGGCAAGGTGTTAAAACTTGTCTAAATCAATTTTCTAGTAACAGAATCTTCAATGAGAAGGAACAAGAGATAAACTCTATAAAATTTAGCTTCCTCTCTTCCCAGAAAACCTAAAACCTCTCTTTAAAATGCAAAGGCACTCTCCTTTTCTTAGAACACAGGTTAGCCAGCTTTTTGTGTTTGTGTTTAGAATACGGAAGTAAACACTCCAGACTTTGGGGACTATTCAGTCGCTATTGTAAATACTCAATTTTTGCCACTGCAGTGGGAGGCTGCCCTAAACAGTATGTCATTAAAATGGAGGAGGAGCTCAAAGTTGCCCCCTAGGGCAGCTGGCTGAGGCAGCCTTAGAACTAATGTAGTGTGATGAGTCACCTTGAAGAAACTCGTGTCTAGTTGGATATTATTCTTTGCATGGAATATGTTCATTGAAATTTTGTACTTAAAATCAGGAAAGGAAGAGAAATAAAGGTGTCCCGAGTCCAGCTTTCCCCTCACATCACTGAGCTATCTACCTTAGGCCCTGTGGTAGGAAAATCTTCACTAACACACGTGTATTTACACATACACTACCGGTGCTAGACTGTCCTAACTTCAGATGAGAGCGGGCCATGATCTGCTGCTGTACTGGGAAACAAACACACAACAAAACCTGCATTCATCAATTCAAATGTTGCATGCCTCCTGAGCAGAAACCTCAGACATGGACCCTGAAGTCAATTTTCTTTATCATTATTTAGTTTGTTCTGGTGACATCCAATTTCCTTAGCAATTATAAAAATGTTCCCAAAGTCAACAGTTAAACAGGTACTCATTCATGTTAAATAAGTGCCAGTTTCACTTACAAGCCCTTTTGAAAGGGAATCCCCACTGTGGTTGTAATAGAGAATAAACACTATTAATACATTAATTATTTTTTGTTATTATTGTGGTAAAAATATCATGAAATCTACCTTTTAAGCAAATTCCAGAGTAAAATGTAGAATTGATAACTATTGGCACAAAATTGTACCAAAGACCTGCAGAACTTACTCAACCTGTGTAACAGAAGGTCTACCGTCTTCAGAAACAATTTCCATTTATCCCTCCCCTCAGACAATAGGATTCGTTTTTCTGCTCTTTGCTCTTATAAGTCAGAATACTTAAAACCATTTCTGGAAAGGAAATCATGCAGCAATTTTACCAGGGTGACCGGCTTATATTGTTTAACAAAATGTCCTCAAAATTTACCTGTTTTCTTACATGAGAAAAAGATCAAGTATAAGAAAAGGCAAATATCTAGGATGCTGGTTAGAGACCACCACTAGTGAGGACAAAATGAGCCCTCTAGGGCACATAATTGAGCCAAATTTGACCAACTGCTTAGAGTAGTTTCAAGGTATAAGTAAAAACTTACAGAAGAGACTTTCCCTTTTAAAACAGAAGGCGGCTCTCAAGACTTAGGCATGGGGGAGGCGAGATAGCTTAGTGGGGAGAGACCTGACTACCCAGATTCCATCCCTAGACCCCACAAGTTAGCAGGAGAGTCC
Source organism: Peromyscus aztecus (assembly GCA_902168405.1). Taxonomy (NCBI): domain Eukaryota; kingdom Metazoa; phylum Chordata; class Mammalia; order Rodentia; family Cricetidae; genus Peromyscus; species Peromyscus aztecus. Next base: position 1,885 of record CABHPQ010145956.1, read on the forward strand.
TATTGTGATTTCTATGTGCGCACGCACATGCACATGCACATGCAGAAACATATACACATCAAATAAATGTATTTATAATAAATAAATAAAATTCAATAAATAAAATAATTTAATTAAAAATTTAAAAGACATAGCTGTATGCAACAGCTTCATGAATAGTATTCTAATAATTTAAGCAATAACAGCAGGAATTAACAAGTGATACTACGTCCAGCAAAAAAATTTGTACAATAAATCTACAAAATTAAAGAAAAAATTTTCAACTGTTCATGTACCAAAGAATAAGCATCTGCCATGATACTCTGTTTTACCACAGCCAACAAAATGATGGAGTTCACAAAATATAAACTCAAACCTATGAAGGCTTTTCCTCCTTTGTAGTTGCTTTTTGAGGTATTAGTGCCAACAATAGTAACAGAAGCCATAGTATACAGCAAAATTGCATAAATTGTTACAGAAAAAAATCATTTGACAAAATAAAAATGTCTATTCATCGGAGGTAAGATATCTTATGAATATAGATGTAAGTAATGTCAATAATATACTGGTACATCAAATATAACAATTTATTAAAAATAATTACATAACATTGTCATGTACAGTTTATCCAGGTACAAAAGGCTGCTACCATAGGTTTTGTGGGGTTTTTTTTGGGGGGGGGGTTGTTATGTTATTTTTGGACAGGGTTTTTTCTGTGTAGCCCTGACTGTCCTGGAACTGGCTCTGTAGACCAGGCTGGCCTCGAACTCACAGAGATCTGCCTGCCTTTGCCTGCCAAGTGCTGGGATTAAGGGCATGTGCTACCACAGCCCAGCAAAGGTTTTAACTAATGAAAGTCATTACATTCCATCATCAAGAAATCAGATAATCGTATCAGTAAAGAAAAAACATATTTGACAAAACCCAGCAGACATTAGTGATGGAATCTCACATTAAGCTAGGGATAAAAGGCTTCCTCCCCAACCTGGTAAGCATACCTAAGAGTTCATGTATTTAACACCAAACCTAATGGTGAAAAGTTCACATGAAGATCAGGAGAAAAGCAAGGATGTCTACTCTTACAGTCTTCAACATTATGCTAGCTAATGGAAGAAGATAAGTAAATGAAAAGACTGGAAAGAATAAAACTGTCTTTATAGATGACATAATCATGTGTATATGGGAAATCTGAAACACTACCAAAATAATAAGTGATTACAACAAAGTTAAAAAGAGAATACTACAATAAACAAATGTCAAACATATTCTTATATACAAGCAATGAAAGATATGATTTTATGTGCATTGGTGTTTTGCCGTGGGTGTTGGGTCCCCTGGGACTGGAATTATAGAAAGTTGTGAGCTGCCATGTGGGTGCTGGGAATGGAACCTAGGTCCTCTGGAAGATTAAGAGTCCTCTCTTAATCTCTCCAGCCCCGAAAGATATGATTTTAAATAGGTTATCATTTCTAAAAATAAATAACGAAAGAATTAATTTGTAAAATATGTAAGAGATCTGAAATGGGAAATTATAAACTTTTGTTTAAAGTAAGAAGAAGGACTAAATAAATGGAGATGTATTACGTGTTTATAGACATCATTCCTCTAGCTTGATCTACACTTTCATGCAATCCTCAATCAAAAGCACAATGAGTTCTTTCATAGATGTGGGCAAAGTGATTTTGAAAATTACATGAAATTTCACTAAGGCTAACTTTATCTCACCCAGGAAGCCTCCTCCCTGAGGACTAGAAGGAGCTGTGCAAGCTGCCAAAGGAGAAAAGCAATCAGTAGTCCTACTCAGCCTTCACGCCCACACACCACAACAAGGACCAGCATGGCAAGATATCCCAAAAGGCGCAGTAGTGACATTGGCATCGTGGGGGGACCATGTCTGGTGCTGTCACCCTAGCCAACTACCCTTGACTGATAGGACCATGGATCCTAGAGGAGAACCTACTACAGCCATTTTCTTAGGCCAGTGTAATTTGTAAGGGCACTTGAAATACTTATCATTATACACAAAGATAAGTGTACCTTTCACTCTTCATCAAAGAAGCTGCTTTTTTTCAGCAGATGGAGACCATTATAGAAAGCCAGAATTGACCAAAATGCAGAGAACAAGTGACTGTGGGGGTGAGGTGCCTGTACTGGCTGCTTTTGGGTGTCAACTTGACACAAGCTAGAGTCATCAGAAGAAGGAGCCTCAGCTGAGGAGATGCCTCCTTGAGATCCAAATGTAAGGCCTGCCTCTGCCTCCCGAGCACTGGGATTAAAGGAGTGTGTCACCACACCTGGCACATTTCATTTTTTAACTTTTGGGTTTTTTATGTTATTTTTTAAGGCATAGTCTAACTCCATAGCACATGCTGGCCTTGAGCATAGCATATCCAGCCAGCCTCTCAAGTACATGGCCACAATCCTGGCTCATTTCTGTCCTTTTCATTTTTTGTTGTGATTTTATAGGTTGTATATTTGTTCTCTTATGATACAGAGGAAGTTTTCAGTTTGATTTAGTTCCATTGTTTGTATTTCTTACGCTTTTGGAGAATGTGTCTAAAAAGTATCTGCTTATTCAAATGTCCTAAAGCATCTCCATTTTATCCTAGGATTTTCATTCTTTAGGTATATTTAAGTCATTCACTGTTTTGAATTGATTTTTGTAATTGGTGAGAGACAGCAATCTAGTTGCATTCTTCTGACTGCGAGTATCCAGTTTTCCAGAACCACTTATTAAAAATATTCTTTCTCAAGAAGCCAGAAGCCATGGATTTGAGAGCAGGAGCAGGAGTGGGCGTATGGAAGGGGTAGGAGAGAGGAAAGGGAAAAGAGAAAATGATATAATTATATTTTATTTTCAAAAAATAAAAAAATATATTCTCTGTTGTATATCAGTTGTGGGTTCACGTGGGTCCTTGGAAAGAAGTACAGGGACACCTTATGGATGAAATCTTTTGCCTTTTCCAGGTGCAGGGGGCCCTGTCTCTCCAGACTGGCTCCCCCTAGCTTAGCAAAGGGCTTTTGTGTTCTCCAATTTATACCTTTAGCAAGTTAATTTCCATATCCCAAAACCTCTTACCTCATTTCCCCAAAGGGACAATGCCAAATGCAAATACTCACTTAAGGAATATTACAGTTTTCTGGATTGTTCCCCAACCAAGTTTTGCATAGGCTTTGCACCTTTAGAAAACTCTCAGACAAGATTCACATAGAAGGATCCAGAGACAAAAGGCAGCAATCACAAAAGGCAGATTAAAGCTAGGTGCTAACAGTCTGGAATGAAACCAGCTGCAGCTCTGCAGGAATTCTCCCAACACTTCTCTCTCCAATGGGTGTTCTTGGGTGTCATTATCAAAAGTCAGTTATTCAGACAAGTGAAGATTCATTTGTGACATTCAATTCCGCTCCATTGGTCCGGAATTCTGCTTTTACTCAACACCTTTTCAATTACTGCTGTTTCATGACGTATTTTAAGAACAAAAAGTATGAAAACTACAGCTTTATTTTCTTTCATGATTTCTTTGGCTATTCCAGGACTTTTGGAACTCCTTGTGAAATGTAACTTTGCTTTTTCTAGTTCTCTGGAAAGAAGTCCTTCTAAGTAGCTAAAGGTGGACACGATCTCACAACCCTGCTGCTTTCCTTAAGGGTAGGGGCTGCCGATATATACTACCACAAATGAAAAATACTGTTGGTATTTTCGGAATGATTGTATTTTATTTGTGAATTACTTTAGTAGCATAGATTCTTTTATTTTATTTATTCATTTTAAATTTAATTTGGGAGAATTTCATACATGTGCATAATATCTTTTGATCATATTCACCTCCTATTCCTCTTCTCCAACTGCCCACAGACAGCCCTCCCTTCAAACTTTATGCCTTCTTTCTTTTTTTATTTTAATTTCTGAGTCACTGAGACCAATTAGTACCATATATGGTGTGTATGGGGCCATCCACTGTAGCAAGGACAACTTACCCGTGACTATCCTACCAAAGAAAAAATTGCTCTCCCTCCCTCAGCAGCTATCAGCTATAAATGGCTCCTTGGCTAGAGGTGGGGCTTCATGAGCCTCTCGCCATTCCTGCTGGAATTTTGACTTTCTTGATCTTGTGCAAATCTTGTTCAGGTAACTATAGCTGCTGTGAATTCATAAGTGGAGTGTTCATGCTGTGCCCGAAAGTTAGCATTTTACAGCATCCCTTACCATCCTCTGGCTCTTGCCGTCTTTCTGCGCCTTTTTCATGATATTCCCCAAGTCTTGGATGCAGGGGAGTTGATGCACATGTTCCATATGGAGCTAAACACTCACATTCCCTTTTTTTCCTCAACACTTTAACCAGTTGAGAGTCTCTGCATTAACCACTACCCATTGCAAAACAAAGCTCCTTTTATGAAGATTGACAGTACTACAAGTCTATGGGTGTGCACATAAACATTTCAAAAGCAGTTTGGAAACAGGACCACTTAGGAAAACAGTAACACTGGGTTTTCTCCTAATGCCGATGGCCTCCTTGTGAGCTTTTGACCATGTTTATAATAGTAGGCATGTCTTCCTTCCTGTGGAGCAGATCTCAGATCCAACCAAAGTTGTTGGTTACCCCATGATATTCATACCCTACTGCACCAGTGGAAACATCTTGCCTAACAGGTCAGTATAGTATTGTAGTATGCAGGGATCAGTGCCTGGTGTGAACATTGATGTTTCTTTTCTCCAGTGGACTACACAGCCCCTTCTGGCGTTATGAATGTTAGTCAGCAGGGAGGAAGTTTCCAACTCAGTTCAAGATTGATTTCTCAAAACAACAACAAAAAAGATTGATTTCTCTGTGTCCTACAGCCCTAAGTGTGTTGTGACTTCAGCAATAAGGCCTCGACATCTAGTTGTGGTGGGCAACAAAGAGCATTGACAATAACCTGTGTCGTTTTGTGGGGTTTGGGGCCCTCTCCTACCAATAACTCTAGGGAGGTATCTTATACTAAACATTGACACCTGGTTTTTAAAGAAAAGTTCCCATGTATCCCAAGCTGGTTTTGAACTCACTAAATCATTAAGAATGACCTTGAACTTCTCATCCTCCTTCCTCTACCTCCCAAGATGTGATTACAGTTGTACGCCACCACACCCAGTACGTGCAGCAAGGAAGGTTGAATTTAGGGCTTGGCAAGCACTCTCTACCAAGTGAGCTACATCCCTACCAGATCCATCTACATTACTAATTCTTCCAAATTAAGAACATTAGAGATAGTTCCATTTTTGTATGTTCTTCAGTTTCTTTCATCACACTATCATAAGTTTCATTCTAGAGATCATTAACACATTTGGCTAAATTTATTTCCAGATACTTTATATATCTCTCAGTTATAATTGAGGTGACTTTTGTCCATGATGTCTTCATCACCAATATCGTTTTCCTTTTGTACTTCAATGGCTATTTATCCCCTGTATTATTTCTCGTGTGCTAAGGAAACAAGATTAGAGAGTACTGTACCCAATTTTAGTAGAACAAAAAGGAAAGAAGGTACGGAAGACAGCATGAAGGAAAGAGTTGCCCACATCACCCTTCTTTGAAGTCTAAGCACCATACGTTTTTGGAGATTCACTTCTCACTTGTGGAACAGCAAGAGAATTACATCATCTATTTCCCTTGAATTCCAGCACTAGGTCCACCATGTTGAAAGCTCGTTTGGGGTTGAGCTCCACTACTATAACCAAAGGCCAGTAGCCATGCGTTGACACACTGGAAATGTATTATCCAGGTGACAAAGAAACTAGCCCTGTTACTCCTTAGCCAAACTTGGGAAGCAGGGAAAAAACCTAGCACCAGACTTCATATTGGCGCTCAGTGTCAGAACCAATGTGATTACAACCACAATGAGTGGAAAAACAGAGGACTCATAAATGATCCAGAACACTAAGATATAGCGTCTAGATCTATGCTCACATCAGGCAGATTCCTGTACACTAATGGGGATGACTAGAATTTCAATATACTTCACTGTCAGCTTTGAAGTGAGCTTTGGGCAGTTTTCCCTCCTGATGCTGTAAGCTGCTTCCATTGTGAAACTTGAGTATGACTCAGCTTGCCTTTAGCATGGCTGACTAGTTCCCACTGTGGTGAGTAGTATCAGCAACTTGGCAGAATTTAAAATCACCTGTTAGATTAGCCTCTGGTCATACTTGTAATGAATTATTTGGATTACATGAATGATGGGGGAAGACCCATCTTGCCTATGGCTTGGCTTTTTTCCAGCCAGAGGAGAATGGACTATATAAAATAGAGAAAGCGAGTGAAGCACTAGCAAGCACTCATTGTTCTCCATTTCTTGATTATGGATGCAGTAGGATCCGTTGCTTCAAGTTCTTCCTGCTTTGACTTCCCTGTCATGATGGACATGCTACCTTGAACTGTGAGCAAGAATAAACATTTTTCCTTGAAGTTGCTTTTGTCAGTGCATTTTATCATAAAAACAGGAAAAAAAACCCAAGACATTATTGGCAACAAGAGTGGGGTCATTGCTGTATTAAATTGGATCATGTAGTTCTTCAGCCGTTAAGACCGGTTTTCGGGAGGAATGCGGAAGATTTGGGGTGTTTGGATTAGAAAAGCTTTTGAATTCTGTCAATACAGCTTAGTGGACTATTCTGGTGAGAGACTGGAAGACAAGAACATCAAGAGAAATGTAGCTCTTGGAGGCCCAGTTTAGGTAGTTTCATGGGGAAATGAGGAGTCATCAAAACTTGTCTGGAGTGACATTCTAGCATACAATCCACCTGTATTCTGACTGTGCCATGAGAATTTCAGTGACATCACATTTATAGATGATGGACTGTTTTTTTTGGCAGGGGAATTCTCAAGACAGGAGAGCATTCAAGCTGGTGCTGAGAAAGCAGCTCTAACTATTAAAGAAATCAGCATCACTGACAGACAAGAAACCTCTTATGTTATGCTATAACTATAGGAAAGATGTCCTGCAGGCAAAACCCCACCCCTCAGAGCTTCCATTTGGTGAAGACAGAGATTAATTTAAAGGAAACAGCCTAAGCTGGAGCGTCTCTCCTGCTCCTTAAAAGCAACTGCCCAGGAAAGTTTCCCCGTGTCAGTACACAGCTGCTGATGTAGCTGTGGCCCAAGGGGGCAGGCTATACTTCAAGCTGGCAGCAGAACTTGGCAGTATGACATGACAACCAGGTCCACATGACACTGGGTTTGGAGGCATGAAGGATACATGATTGAGGGGTGTCATAGAACGTTGCTCCACAGTTTGAAAGACTGCCAAGCCAAGCCATGTGTAGCATGGTTGGACTCTGTAGGGAAGTCTTGAGAAGCCACTATGTGAAACTGTGAGGGTAAAACCTGAGCTGCAGTGGAGACACAGCATGTTGGAGATACCAGAATAGCCTCTCCTGAGGAGAGCAGCAGGAATGGAATGTAGGCAGCCTAGAAGAGTATGTATGTATGTGTGTTGAAGGCAGCCAAGGTGGAAGCATGCAGACACTTAAGCCTTTTGGGGCCCCAGTTGATTTCATCATGAGTCCCAGCCTCAGTATAGATAGATACAGGATACATTGTTTTCCATGCTGGATTTTGGTCTGACTATTCTTTGATAACTACGATTCTTTTCTTTTGGAATTAGAATATCTACCGTGCACAATTTATGTTAGAAGCATTTAACTTATTTTTCAGTTCATAGGAGTTAGCAGATAAGAAACTTTAGGCTTTGAAATTGTCTGATTGTTAAGCTACAGGGGTTTTTGTTGTTGGGTGGAATGCATTTTACATTATAACATGGTCATCAGGTTATGGAGACCAAAGATAGAAAGTTATGACTTAAAAGTGATGGATTTGGATACCAAGTTGTCAAGCGTAAAAATTATGATGGTTCCTGTTAAGTATCTATTTAATGGAATGGAGGATCACGGGGAGCCAAGGCCTCTGGTCAAGTCTTAGGGGATTATCTTGCTTACATTACTTAGTGTGGGAAGACCCACTTTGATTATTTCCCAGATGGCATACAATAAAGAAGGCAAGCTAAGCGTTATAAAATATTTATTACTCTTTGTTTAACTATGGTGACAATGTCACCATCAGCTTCAAGCTCTTGCTGTCTTTCCTTTTCTGCCATGACGAATTCTCCCTTGAACTGTGAGACAGAATGAACCCTTCCTCTCTTATGTTGCGTTTGTCGGAGTGTTTTATTATGGCAACAGAAAAGGAAAATAATACATTTAGTCTCCAGAAACGTGGGAGGAACAGCTGTTTCTGCTCCTCTGAGCCAGATGGATCTCTACAATGGCTCAGGCCCCAGACAGAGACATGTGTACTGTCGGGACATACAAAGTTTAAGCCTGAGTCAGAATAAACTGCAACATGAGCCTTGATATGATCTTAAGACCATGTGCCTTCCAGTGGTTTTGTGATAAAGGTATGTTGCAATTCAGCACCAAATTGGGTAGACAAAAGTTAGCAATTGTAATAGTACTCCAGACTCAAGTGGAATAGCAAAAAGCAGTGCCACTTTAATGGGAAGGTAGGTTGAAGTAATGAGCTCTGACCAAAAAAACAACAAACAGACCCAGTCTGTCACATTTTCATTCCACTCAGAACTACCTGTATTTGTTAGCAGAAGTCTGGGGTCACAGGTGTACCTCAGCAGTAAGCATCCCAAGGCAGTGTGAGCATTGAACTATCACCAGTGACATGCTTGATATTAATGGGTTGTAGGCAAAGTCTGGTGGGATTGATGGTCATAGATGTGCCATAGGAATCTAGAGCTGAAATATGTATGCACTGTGATACTGTGAAAGCTGCCCTGAATTCCACAGTTCCTGTCCAAAGGCTAGTGGATGTAGATGAGATATTTGGGAGCAGCCAAATCCCAGGACAGGCTTGATTTATCAAGCAACCTTTCTAGGTTACTCCTCTTCTCCATTGTAAAGATAATTGTAGCTTTAGTACAAAAACAAGGATTAGAACACTCTACAGTGTTGGGAAAATGACAACATACCAATAGCAGAATCACAGAAAATTTGGAGTTGAGAACTATCTGTTTGGTTGGAACCTCCAGCTCACTCCTGCTTGATCCAGAAAGCCGCATTCCCCCCACCCCCTCTCTCCAAACCGGGCAGTCTCAGAGAATCTCCAACAAAGAAAAGGTGCCAAAAAGCCCAGTTCCAAATTCTTGACAACTAACTACTGTAACTTACTCCCCTGTTGCAGCCAGCAGCCCAAGTCCCTGCCTAAAATGCTCAGCTTTTGACCATACTTGGGCACAAACCCAGCTTGTGGTGAACACATCACCCCTCATCTACAACCTGTATAATCTCCCTGCTTTCATTAGTAGGCATGGTTTCTCTGGCCTCCATCTCTGGGATTGGAGAACCTATCAGGGAGTTGCTTTGCTCAAATAAACCTGTTGCTGTACTTTTTCAATTCTGCCTGATCTGGCTTACTGTGTCAGTGGAGAAACTTATTATTGGTGAGAGAAAACCTGTTACTGTCCGGCAGTGAAATAGTGAAATTGACTTGGAAAGAAAACAACCTGCCCAGAATTTCCAACAAGGCAAGCATAAAACAGATGAGCTTGTGGAGAGTGGGATGAGTACATAATCATTCAATGCTCAAATGACATTAATGTCAACATGTATCAAGAGTTTCATGAAAGGTCAGGTGTGGTAATTCCAGCACTTGGGAGGCTAAAGCATTAGAACAAGTTTGAGTTCAGCCATAGCTATACAGAAAGACCTATGTCAACCTACAAACTAGCAAAGGCATTTCAAGAAATTTGAACACATCTTCAACGCAAAATATTGTGCTAGACTGAGGAACAGAATAGACTCTTCATAAGAGAAGAAATTTAAATAGTTAATTCTTAGGTGGAAAGTGTTCAATATCATTAGCGGGGGTGGGGAGAGCAAACCAACGCTGTAATGATATAGCATTTGTTCTCATTAGAATACCTGTTATAAAAATATAACAAATTCTGGTGACTCTGTGGAGAAAAGGTAACTCACATAAAATGCTTATCTGAGAGCCTGAAGCAGGCATTTAGGAGTTGATCTTGCTGAAAAGCATCCTCTCATCCCTTACCCACAAGGCAACTGGTAGGTTTCAAACCTGGGACAAAGAGCTGAGGTGCCTATTTAACATATCAAAGCGGACCTGTCTGTCAGGTTCTCCCAGCATCCCTCACTCCCTACCTGTTACAGGGATGGCTGGCATACTCTGCTCCCCACCCTGAGCTCTCCAGTCCAGGGGTTGGGCTGCCCTTCCCCCAGAGGCTCTTCCCTATATAGTGCAGACACAGAGGTTGCTGCTGTCTTTGTGCCTTTGGGACTCGGGGCTGCTGCACCTGGTTCCCCTCTCTCCCTTCTCCTTCCCCTCCACTGCTCCTCTTGGCCCAGCTCAGTCTGGTCATGGCCACTATGGACTCTCCCAGATGTCCCTGCCTTTACCTACGCTCTCCCTTTTATCTGCGATAAACAACAAACATCTACAAAACTTTTCTCCTCCACCATACCTAGGAGCAGCCATGTCCTTTCATTTCCAGTTTATTTCTTTTTTTTTTCACTCAGTAACTAAATGTAGAATAAAGTCCAGGACCTCTAACTTTTTTGTACCTGTCTCCTTTACTTTGGGTAGCCTGTTTCCTTCTGCAAATTGCTATGTTAATGATTTGAAGGGTGTTTGTATAACCTGTTTTCCTTCCAGGCCGAAGGCACAGAGGTAAATCATCCTAAACCAAGATGTAGTCTTTTTGGATTCCAAAGAGAGAACTTCAGAGGACCCCCACCCCCATGAAGGCAATTATCCATGAGGGCAAGGTCCTAGCCCAGGAATAGAAACAATCACCCCTGAGAGTCACTTTGTCCTCTCAAGTGATTAGGACTTCTTTTGCAGCAACAGGGCTGAAACAATTATCAAGGAGAGACCACACCCACACCCAGACTGCTTCATTATGCTACCTTGAAATAAAGCCTATTTCCAGTTCTTCTCTATTGTGGCCACACATCTCTCTGCTTTTAAGCAGCTCTTAGCGCTTTAACTAGAATATTGGAAATAAATGGCCAAGTCTAGCTTGTTGGGACTGCTTTTCTAAAATCTTAGGTTAAAAGGGCACTTCAAATCTTGGTATGGTTAGATCAAGTACACAGTAGAAACTAAAAGCTCCATATTCAGGTCAGAGCCTCTAAATCCTCTTTGATATTGGTAACAAATGGTAACTGGATATTCCCTCTAGGATGACCCTGGCCACAGGGAGAAATTCACGGGGACAAACTTCTTTCTCAGTGCTCAGTTTTCTTTTTGTTTTTAAATTGTTTTTGTTGTTTCCATCAACAGAATATTTGAGATAAACCTGGACTTGGAGTGCCCTCTACTATCTTAATTGGAAAAACACATCAGACTTTGGCGCTCTCTGGTGTTGAAATCTTGGAAGAAATTACAGACAAGCAGTTTTCTTAGAATTTCTTCAAGGAGTGGAATAAAAAAGCTGCAGTGGAAAGGCAGGCATGAGTAACTTGTCCTCCTATATCACGTGGCTGCTGACAGCAACAAGCACAAAGAGCTGTCAGGAGAGGTGTAACAATGCTAGTGTGTGTGTGTGTGTGTGTGTGTGTGTGTGTGTGTGTGTGTGTGCACGTGAGCGCACCAGAAACTGAGAAGGCAGTTTTCAGTGTGGAAAGCTCTAATAAGCAATATTTCAATGAATGTTTTAAGGGAATTCAGTGAGCTCGAAGAGCACATTGATGAATATTTCAGTAAGCAGAAACTTAAAGAAGGCATGAAAGCAAATAAAAATGGCAAGTCTAGAACTTAAAATACATGAAGCAAAACCTAAAATGTAATAGGGATTATCAATAGCAGGAACAAATAAACAGAAGAGAGAATTAGTAACCCCCTAATAGGTTTTATGATAATACATAGTCAAAAGACCAGGTAGGCTGCCTGGGAAACTTCTCTATTCTCTGTTCCCCCAGATTCAGTCCTCAGGGTCTTCCCTAGCTGCAACAGAATACCAGCTTCAACCACCCCATGGAATCCTGTGGATTCCAAAGCCCATCCCCCATGGCCTTCCTCCCCTGCTCCATTGCTGGGTCCCAGCCCCCATGTCAGATGGACACCCCATGCTCAACTACATTCTGTGCTAGAAGCCTTAACACTCTCTCTGTTCCCCAGACATAATCCTGACGATTGTCCCTAGCTGTGCAACACAATACCAGCTGCAGCCTCCCCTCCCTGTTGTCCTTGCCTCCTGTGGATCCCACAGATCACTCCACATTCCTGGCTTCCCTTGCCCCATCCTCCAGTACCAGCAAGTATTCCCTGTGAACACACCAACCTAGAATGTCAGTTAAACAGGCAACACAGAGCCAACATACCCTCTGAAAATCCAGACAGGAAACAGAAACCAAGCAACAGAGCATTCCCACCCCCTCCCCCCAACAAAGACAAACACAGAAATCAGCACTTAGACCTATAATCATCCCAATCCCAGATTCCTAAACATTAGCATAAGGATACAATCAATAATAGCCAGGGCAATTTGTCTCCATCAGAGCTCATCTATCCTACCACAGCAGGCTCTGAATATTCCAACATAGCTGAAACACAAGAAAAAGACCTTAAAACCAACGATATGAAGATAAAAGTCCTTAAAGAGTAAATGAATACATCCCTTAAAGAAATCCAAGAAAAGCATGCAAACAGGTGAAGGAAATGAATAAAAGTGTTCAACATCTGAAAATGGAAACAGAAGCAATAAAGAAAACACAAACTGAAGGAACTCTGGAAATGAAAACTATAGAACCTCAAACAAGAAAACAGATGCAGGCATCACCAACAGAGTAAAGCAGATGGAAGAGAAAATCTCAGGCATTGAAGATACAATAGAAGAAATAGATACATCTGTCAAAGAATATGTTAAATCTAAAAAATTCCTGACACAAAACATCCCGGAAATCTGGGACACTATGAAAAGACCAAACCTAAGGATAATAGGAATACAGGAAGGAGAAGAAACCCAGTTCAAAGCCCCAGGAATATTTTCAACAAAATCATAGAAGAAAATTTTCCTAACATAAAGAAGAGATGCCTATAAACGTACAAGGAGCCTGGGGTTGGCAATTTAGCTCAGTGGTAGAGCGCTTGCCTAGCAAGTACAAGGCCCTGGGTTTGGTCCTCAGCTCTGGGGGCGGAGGGGGGCGAAGAGGGGGGCGGAGGGGGAGCGGAGGGGCGGGGCGGGGGGGGGGGGGGGGAGAGAAGCTTACAGAACACCAAATAGGTTGGACCAGGAAAAAAAGTCCTTTTGGTATACCATAATCAAACCACTAAACATGCAGAACAAAGAAAGAATATTAAAAGCTGCACAGGGAAGATTTCAAGAAACATATAAAGGCAGACCTACTAGAATTATGCCTGACTTCTTATTGGAGACTCTAAAAGCCAAAAGGGCATGGACAGATGTGTTTCAGGCTCTAAGAGACCACAGATGCCAGCCCAGACTACTGTATCCTACAAAACTTTCAATCACCATAGATGGACAAAACAAGATATTCCATGACAAAGTTAAATTTAAACAATATCTATAGAAGGTATTAGAAGGAAAACTTCATCCCTAGGAAGTAAACTGCACCCATGAAAGCATAGGAAATAAATAAGCTCACACCAGCAAAACCAAAAGAAGGGCCAAACACACCACCAACACCACCAACAACAACAATAGCAAAATAAAAATAATTAACAATCATTGGTCATTGATATCTCTAAATATCAATGTTCTCAGTTCCGCAATTAAAAAAATCCACAGACCAGCAGAATGGATACAAAAAAAGAAGGATCCATCCTTCTGCTACATGCCAGAAACACACTTCAACATTAAAGATACACATTACCTCAGGGTAAAGGGCTGGAAAAAGATATTCCAAGCAAATGGACCTAAGAAGTAAGCTGCTGTAGCCATTTTATTATCCAACATAATAGACTTCAAATCAAAAGAGATGGAGAAGGATACTACATACTCCTCAAAGAAACAATCCACCAAGATAGCACTTCAATTCTTAACATCCATGCTCCAAACACAAGGGCACCCACTTTTGTAAAAGAAACCTTAATACAGCTTAAATCACCTATTGACCCTCACACACTGATAGTGGGAGACTTCAGTACCCTACTCTCACCAGTAGACACATCATCCAGATAAAAACTAAACAGAGAAATACTGGAACTAACAGATGTTATAATTGAAATTGACCTAACATATATTTACAGATCAGTCCACTCAAACACAAAAGAATATACCCTTTTCTCAGCACCTAATGGAGCTTTCTCCAAAAATGGCCACATATGCGGCCACAAAACAAGTCTCAACAGATACAAGAAAACTGAAATAACTCCTTGTATCCTATCAGACCACCACAAATAAAAGCTGGATATCAACAACAACAGAAACAACAGAAAGCTTACAAACTCATGCAAACTGAACAATAACAATAATGAATGAATAAGTGGTCAAGACAGAAATAAATAATTAAAGACTTCTGAGAATTGAATGAACATGAATGCACAACATGCCCAAACTTATGGGACACAATAAAAGTGGTGCTAAGAGGAAAGTTCATAACACTAAGTGCCTATATAAAAAAATTGGTGGAGAGATCTCATGCTAGTAACTTAATAGCACATCTGAAAGCTCTAGGAGAAAAAGAAGCCAGCACACCCAGAAGGAATAGAAGGCAAGAAACTATCAAACTCAGTGCTGAAATCAATAAAATACAAGCAAAGAGAGTAATACAAAGAATCAATGAAACAAAGAGTTGATTCTTTGAGAAAATCAACAAGTAAACAAAGCCTTAACAAAATTAACTAAAAAGCAGAGAGAGAAGATCCAAATTAATAAAATCAGAAATGAAAAGGGGGACATAACAACAGACACTGAGGAAATCCAGAGAATCATAAGGACATATTTTAAAAACCTGTGCTCCACCAAATTGGAAAATCTATAAGAGATGGATAAAATTCTTGATAGGTATCCCATATCAAAGTTAAATCAAGATCAGATAAACAATTTAAACCAATCTATAACCCCTATTGAAATAGAAGCAGTTATTAGACATCAAAACTACATAGAGACTCAGCAAAGAATGTGAATTATAGACCAATTTCCCTCATGAACATAGATGCAAAAATACTCTAGAAAATAATTGCAAACTGAATCCAAGAATACATTGAAAAGATCATCCACCATGATGAAACACACTTCATCCCAGAGATGCAGGGATGGTCCAATGTATGAAAATCAGTAAATGTAATCCACTTTATGTATAAACTAAGAGAAAAACAACAACAAAAACATGATCATCGAATTAGATGCCAAAAAAGCCTTTAGCAAAAATCCAACAGCCCTTCATGATAAAAGTCTTGACGACATTAGGGATACAAGGGACACACCTAAACATAATAAAGACAATTTACTGCAAGTCGATAGCCAATATCAAAATAATTGGAGAGAATTTCAAAGAAATACCAGGAAAATCAGGAACAAGACAAGGCTGTCCATTCTCTCCATATCTATTCAAGTTTTAGAGCAAAGAGACAACTAAAGGAGTCAAGAGGGTACAAATTGAAAGGAAGAAGTCAAAGTATCTTTATTTGCAGATGATATGATACTATACATAAATGACCTTAAAAAATTCCACTAGGGAATTCCTACAGCTGATAAACACTTTCAGGAAAGTGGCTGGATACAAGATTAACTCAAAAAAAAAATCAATAGCCCTCCTATATACAAGTGAAAAACAGACTGAGGAAGAAATCAAGGAAAGAGCACCATTCACAATATCCTCAAATTATATAAAATGTCTTAGAGTACCTCTACTCAAGCAAGTGAAAGAATTGTAGGATAAAAACTTCAAGTCTTTGAAGAAAGAAATTGAAGAAGAGATCAGAAAATGGAAGACCTCCCATGCTCATGAATCAATAGGATTAATATAGTAAAAATGGCCATCCTTCCAAAAGCAATCTGCAGATTCAATGCAATCCCCATCAAAATTTCAACACAAATCTTTGTGACCATGTTATGTCAATTCTCAACTTCATATGAAAAAAAGCCCAGCATAGCTAAAACAATCCTGTACAATAAAAGAATTGCTGGAGGTATCATCATCCCTGATTTCAAGTTGTACTATAGAGCTCTAGTAACAACAACGACAAAAAACACATGGTATTGGCATAAAAACCAGACATGTTGGTCAATGGAATTGAATCAAAGGCCCAGACATAAATCCACATACTTATGGACATCTGATTCTTGATAAAGAAGCCAGAAAAACACAATGGAAAAAAGAATCTTCAAAAATGGTGCTGATCTAACTGGATGTCTGTATGTAGAAGAATATAAATAGTTCCATACTTATCACCTTGCACAGATCTCAAGTCCAAGTGGATCAAGGACCTCAACCAAAAAAAGATACACTGAGTCTGATAGAAGAGAAAGTGGGGAATAGCCTTGAACTCATTGACACAGGAGACAGCTTCTGTAAGGCAAAGAACACTGTCAATAGGAGAAAACGGCAGCCTACAGAATGGGAAGAGATTTTACCAACTCCATACCTGATGGAGGAGTATTATCTGTAGTATATCTTCACCAATCCCACATCTGACAGAGGGATGATTTCCAAAATATATAAAGGATTCAAGAATCTCAAAATCAAAAAAAAAAAAAAGAAATAATCCAATTAAAAGTAGGGTACATATCTAAACAGGGAATTCTCAACAGAGGAATCTCACATGGCTGAGAAACATGTAAAGAAATGTACAATATCCTTAGCCATCAGGGAAATGCAAATCAAAATGACTCTGAGATACCATCTTATACCTGTCAGAATGGCTAAGACCAATAACACAAGTGACGAGTCTTGCTGACAAAGATGTGGAGAAAGAGGAACAAGCCTCTATTTCTGGTGAGAGTGCAAACTTACTTGTACAGCCACTATGGAAATCATTATTTCAGAAAATTAATAATCTACCTCAAGACCCAGCTATGCCACTCTTAGGCATATACCCAAAGGATGTTCTATCCTACCACATGGACACTTGCTCAACCATGTTCATTGTGACTTTATTCATAATATCCAGAAACTGGAAACAACCTAGATGTTCCTCAACGGATGAATGAATAAAGAAAATGTGGTACATTTACACAATGGAGTATTACTCAGCCATTAAAAAACATGATATCATGAAATTTGTAGGCAAATGGATGGAACTAGAAAAATTCATCCTGAGTGAGGTAACCCAGAACCAGAAAAACAAACATGGTATGTACTCACTTGTAACTGGATATTAAATGTTAAACACATGATAAGCTACAATCCACAGACTGAGAGAGATTTGGTAAAGAGGAGGGCTAGAGAGGTGACATGGACCTCCTGGGGAAGGGGAAATATAATGGATTTTCAGGTGGCCTGGGGGCAAGTAGGAAAGGAAGTGGGAGGTATCAGGTGAGGGAAAGAAGAAGAGAGTAGAGAGAGAGAGACGACGGGAATTGGGGGGCATTTGGGGGGTGGTGTGAAAACTAATGCAGTGGAAAATTTCTGGAATCACTGAGGGTGACTCTTATGAGGACCCCTAGTAATGGGGGATATGGAGCCCAAACTGGCTGTCTTCAGCCAGGCAAGGCTTCCAGTGGTGGCCATGGTTGCATTCATTTGAGTTGTTGGCCAAGGAGGTCCAGTGGAGATCCCCAAACAACCCAGACTGATGCTAGAAAAAGGGGTAACTCTCAAAAAGCTGACAATGGGGCCCTATTGAAAAGGACAACATCCATAGGGCTTGGTGAACATGGTGAGAATGAGCTGGTGCCTGTAGGGAGCCTTAACACCTATGTTCCTTGTCTCTTGGCACAGGAAGGTACTCTGCAGGCTGCAGAAAGAGAAACCCAGATGTCAACCCAGCCAATGATATTCTGCTGTACTCACAGATCAGTGCCTTGTCCAGTCATCATCAGAGAGGCTTCCTCAGGCAGCAGATAGGAGCAGGTGCAGAGACCCACAGCCAGAAATTATGAGTAGAAAGAGTCTAAATTGGACACCTCCTTTGGGTCCCTCTCCTCAAAGCTCAAGGAACCCCATGGAAGAGGGGGAGGAAAGGCTATAGGATTCAGAGGGTATGGAGAACACCAGGAGAACATGGCCCACTGAATCAACTAAGCAGGGCTCACATGGGCTCACAGAGACTGAAACAGCAGGCCTGGGGCCTGCTTGACTCTGCACCAGGTCCTCTGTGTATTTGTTGTGGCTGTTAGCTTGATGTTTCGGTTGGACTCTTAGCAGTGGGAGTGGGTGTGTCCTTGACTCTTTTGCCACTCTTGGGACTCTTTTCCTCCTATTTGTTTTCCTTGTCCAGCCTCGCTCTGAGGGCTTTCCCTTGTTGTAATGTATCTTGTTTTGTTGTGTGTGTGTTTGGTTGTTATGTTTTTGAGGCCTGTTCCTTTCTGAAGGGAAATGAAAGGGGAGTGGATATGGGGAAGAGAGGAGGTTGGGGGCAGGAATTGAGAGGAGTGGAGGGAGGGGAAACTGTGGTTGGGATGCATTGTATGAGAGAAGAATCAACTTTCAATAAAAAATAAACAAAAGAAAATACATAGTCAAAAGGGGAAACCGGTGAATAGGAAGGAAGAAAGATTAAGAGAACTTTGCAGATAATGTGGAAAAAACAAATGGATGATCTCTTGATGTTCCAGAATCACTTGAAAAGAGCAATGGTTTAGAAACTAGCTACTGAGAGAAATAATAGCAGAAAACTTCCCAAACCAAGAGTAAGATACAAATCAGAAATGGGAAGTTCAAAGGTAACCAGTCACGTTTAGCACCACCAAGTCCCCTCTAGCACATCTTAAAATGAGTGAAAGAAAGAGTTTCAAGGCTGCAAGGAGATAAAGCAAATAATACATGGGGGTGTTTTGGTGCTTCCGAGAGATGATTCCTCAGGGGAACCCAAATAAGTAAATAAGCGATAGGAAGGAACCCCACTCCCTGCAACCACCCACATGACTTTTCTGTGCCCCAGGCACCACTCCACTCTGTACTCAGAATCCCCACATCTCCCATCAGAATCTAACCTGGTTCCCCCATCTTGTGCTCCAGCCTTGTCTGATCCCTCCGCCTGCACTGGAGGGCTCCTGCGAGCACCCACCCTATCTGCTATTCCCTCCCCCAGGGCCCTTCTGCAGAGCATCTACCACCCCACTCCATATACACACTCCCCATGTCATCCTCTAAGGTCCAGCCAGGTAAGTACTCCAGACCTCCCAATTCAAGTGTTTTTCTGAAACCCTGCGGACAACTTGTTCCTTGGCCTATGCTGGACAGCTCCAACTTGCAGCAGACATCTTCAAGGCTTCCTCCAGATTTCCACAACCAGTGCTCTTGCATGTTCTGACCCAAACCACTTGCAACAAAGGCAATCTCTAGGCTTTCACCAGGACTCACCTTACCTGCCACCAGCCACAGGTACCTTCTGCACTGCCTCTACCATATACCCGACTTGGGACCCAGACTTCTATAGCCTCCTCCAGTGTCTACACCAACCAACCCCTTCTGTTGGCCCCCGTGTACCCACTCAGTACACAGACTCCTCATGATCTCCTCCAGGGCCCAGCAGGGAACCCTATGCATTAATCTAGTCAAGTGTGTCGACCCATGCTTATGCTGCAAACAAGTTCAAGACTTCAAGTTGGACCCTTCTTTTTTTTTTTTAGCTTTTAAAATTTATTTGTGCACGCTGGTCATAAATTAGGCTAATGTTAAAACAAGCAAATCTTTGACAGGGGTTTAGCAGAATTTTCGATATCTGTGCAGATAAGTGCAATTTACTGCACCCTCCCCAAAACAAAAACAAAAATAAAACAAAAAAATCCAAAAAGCCAAAGAAACAAAACCAGTGGCTTAGGGCATGCCATAAAACCAGATTTTTGTGTTTTTCTTCAAAGCATGTGTATAAAGGCAATGTAGTAGTGGTCTCAAATCATCTGTTTCATACACAAAACCTGTCTGATGCTTCCTCCCCACCCTGCCTTCTACCCCATGATTTAGTGACATCTCCTAGGAGAGCTTACCATCCTGTCTTGGACCGGCCACACTCGTGGCTCTTGGCAGAAAGGCAACAGGCCAAGTTTTTCACTGACCTGGCACAAAAGGAACTCACCAATGTGTATGACTTAAGGTGTTTCCAAAAGTCTTATTTTTACTTCTAAAAACATCTACTCAACATTTTAAAAGCTACATTTTACAAGCACTGGGGCAAATATTTTTTACTAAATACATTTTTTAGGGGGGGAATGCAGATTATTTTTTAATTTCCCAAAAGATAGTTTTATAATTATTTTATTGATGTTTTGCTTCTGACTGAAGTCTGGTCTGTAGTATATAAAAGTGAATAAATACAAAATCTCTTTTATTTTGATTATTTAAAAATCACTCTAGGGTTTTTCTGGTACACTTAATTCATTCAAAGCTGACTATAATCTCTAAATTATTTTGGCATTATACAATTATTTTGTATAAAATGCAGACACCAAGCAGTATGTATGAATGAACTTTAAAAAAAAACCTCATAAAATAGTGGCCACCATTCTATAGGCCACCAGTCATGTTTCAAAGGCCACTGTAGACAGGGAGGCTGAGCGTCAGGCCTCTGCCTCAGCCCCAAGCCAAAGGAACATGGTTTGTCAGACACAAAGCATCTCATACTTTAAGGTGAGATCAGTGTGAAATGTTGGTGTTCAAATAAGCTTCAGGAAAAGAGGAAATTCTCATCAAGGGGGATTTTTGCAGCTTGGGTAGATGCCACAAAAGTCACGAGGCTGGTAGGACCTTTCTTAACTAGATTACAGGAGGGTCCCGCATCCTTTACCTTGGCCCAGTCTGACCAATCTTGCCTGCTTGCCAGCCAGCTGTAGGCTGCAAATAGGACATACACACCACATCTGCAACCACCGACAAGTCCCTTCTGTGCTACGTCCACAATCCCTCTGGTACATATTCTTCCTATATCCTCCTTCAGCTTACAGCCTGATCCTTTTGTCATGGTTTCTACTACCCCACTTGGTACCCAGACTCCCTAGATCCTCCACAAGCATGTTGCATAGTTCCTATATTCCATGCTGCAGCCTAGTCTGAATACTCATCCTGTACAGAAGAAAATGTCTAGGCTTACCCAAGGACCCCCCTACCTTCAACCAACCACAAGTCCCTTCTGCATTGCGTCCACCACCCCCCTATGTTCATAGACACCCCACTTCGTCTTCCAGGATCAAGCAGGTGACTTCCCTTGAACTGCCCATCAACCCCTTTTCTGCAATCTCCCATATACAGCCCAAGTCCCACAAGACACTGGCCTAGTCTGGAGCCCTGCACCTGCCCAGCAGCCATCATCAAGGCTCTTCAGGGTCCCACATCTTTGCCTAGTCTGCCCACCCCTGTTAGGGTCAGAGAAAAGTTCTAGACCTCAGCCAGGACCTGTCCTGCCTGCAACCACCCACAGGACACTTCTGGACCACCTGCACCACCCCCACTGAATTCCAAGACCCTGACATAATGCTCCAGGTTCTAGCAGGGGTCTCACATCACATGCATCTGCATCGTCTGACCACCCGTGAATGTACCACAACCAAACTCTAGGTTTCCACCAGGACCTGCCCTACCTGCAACTATCCACAAGTCTCTTCTGCATGGCTACCATAACCTCAGTAGGTACTCAGACTTTCCATATCCTCCTATGGTCAAGTCCAGTGAGTTCCCTGGATCTTCCCTTCCATTCCTTTCCTCAGCCCACCAGATCTAACGTGGGTCCCACAACCAGTGTCCTGGCCTAGTTTGGCCACCCCAGCCTGCACAGCAGCCAATATCTAGGTTTTACAGGGTCGCAAATCTTTTCAATCGCCTATTCTGAAGAGCCTAGCCTGTGCCGCAGACAAACTCTAGGTTCCAGCCAGTACCCACCCTACCTGAATCCACCACCCACACTAGGTAATCAGACTTCTTCACCTGTCATCCTCTAGGGAAGGTCAAGCCTACTGAGTTCCTTTGACCTCCCCATCCACTCCTTTTCTGCAATCTGCCAGGTCTAGCCCTTGTCCCATATCCTTTGCCTGGCCCAGTATGACCGGCCCAAAGCTCTAGGCTTTGACCAGGATACTCCCTACCTGCCACCATACAGTGGCACCTTCTGTGTGTGCTGCCACCACCATGCCACTAAGTACCCAGACTCCCCATGTTCCTCCAGGCTTTAGTAAGGGACCCATATCCTGTGCCCTGGCCTAGTCTGACCAGTCTTGCCATAGAGCAGCAAGTGAGTTCTATGCTTCAGGTAGGACCCATCCTAACTGCAGCTACCTACAGATCCTTCCCATGAAGCCCTCAGCAACCTGTTATGTACCCACACTTTACAAGTCTTCATCCAGGATCTTTCCTGGTGAGTACCCCTGACTTACTAATCTAAGCCTTTTCAGCAACAAGCCAGATCTAGCCCGGGTCTTACAATCAGGGCCTCAGTGTAGTCTAGTCAGACTCCCCTGCACAGAAGTCAACACTTATACTTCTGCAGGGTCCCACACCTTTTGCACTAGCCTAGTGGGACTACTAAGGCTGTGCTGCAGAAAAGCTCTGGGCATTAGCCAGGACTGCCCTACCTCCTGCCACCCATAGGTCCCTTCTTCACATCCTCTCCCACTGCACTTGGTACCCAGACTTACCGAGTCCTCCTGCAAGGTCTAGCCTTGTCAGTACCTCCCTCCTCCCTATCTAAGCCTTTTCCCAAACCCACGAGATCTAGCTCACGCCCCAAATCCATTGTCATGGCCCACTGGTGACAGCCATGCTTGCACAGCAGCCAACTTCACGTCTTCCTCAGGGTCCCACACTTTGCCTCTGCCTATTTTACCAACACCAAGTATGGCCCTGCAAAGCTGTAAGCTTCTACCAGGATTCATTCTAACCTGCAGTGACCCCACAGGCACATCCTAGGTAGCGTTTCCCATGCCACTAGATAATGAAAACGGCCACATCATCTTCCAGGGTCTAACCTGATCCCTTCTGTTTGGCACCCACCAGTCCACAAGAATCCAAACTCACCATATTCTCCTCAAAGTTCTAGGCTGGTGAGTTCCCTTGACCTCTCCATCCACCTCTTTTCTGCAAACCTCCAGTTCTAGCCCAGATCCCAAAACCAGAGCACTGGCCTAGTCTAGGGACTCCTGGCTGACCAGCAGCCAACATCAAGACTTCTGCAGTGTCCCACATCCTTTGCACCTACCTAGTCTGACCGCATTAGTCTTCAAACAGGGCTGTCCCTACCTGCAGCCACCCATAGGACCCTTCTAGAACACCTGCACCATCCCATTCTGTCCTCAGACTTCCCATGTAACCTTCCAGTATCTAGCACAGGTCTGACATCCCCCGCCCCTGCATAGTCTGACCACCCCTGAGTACTTCACAACCAAACTCTAGGCTTCCAGCAGATCCTGCCCTATCTGAAACCACGTGCAGATCCTTTCTGTGATGCCCCCATCACTCCAGTAGGAACCCAGACTTATGTCCTCCTCCAGGGTCGAGCCCAGTGAATTCCATCAACATCCCCATCCATTCTTTTTCTTCAAGTCCCCAGATCTAATCAGGCCCCACAAGCAGCACCCTGGCCTAGTTTGGTCACCCTAGCCTGCACAGTAGCCAACATCTAGGCTTCTTCAAGGTATATCCTTTTCACTGGCCTAGTCTGAACACCAAGGCCTGTTCTTCAGACAAGCTCTAGCAACCAGAAAAACCCTACCAGAAACCTCCTATAGGGCCCTTCTGAGCAGCTTCCACCACCCACTTTGTACCCAGACATCTCATGTCATCCACCAGGGTCTGGTCTGGTCAGTACCCCTGACCTTCCCTTCATGTCTTTTCTGAAACTCACCAGATCTAAGCCTGTCTTCCACAATCAGTGCCCTAGTCTGGCCAGCCATATCTATTCAGCAGACAATTTATAGGCTTCTCCAGGGTCCCACATCTTTTGCACTAGCCTAGTCTAACCACTCTAACCTGGGTCAGAGACAAGCTCTCATCTTTAGCCAGAACCTTCACTACCAGCAATCACCTGCAGGTCCCTTCTGTGAAGCCTCTGTCACCACACTAGGCACCCAGACTTCACATGTAATCCTCTAGAGTAAAGCCTGACCTTGATCTCCTCATCCACACCTTTTTCTGAAACACACCAGATCTAGCTCCTATCCCATATCCTTTGCTCCTGCCCAGTATGACCATCCCAGATTGCTCTGCAGTCAAGCTCCAGGCTTTGATCAGCACATGCTCTACCTGCAACCATACATTGGCACCTTCTGGGCAACCTCTGCCTCACCACTTGGTACCCAATTGTTCTACAGCCTCCATCAAGGTCTAGCCTGATCCCTTCTGTGTGACAACCCCCCCTACCCAATCAACCCACTCAGTATACAGTCTCCTCATGTTCTCCTCCAGGGTCCATCAGGGGACCTGGTGAGTACTCCTGGCTTACCATCCAAGCCTTTCCCCCAACCAGACAGATCTGGCCTTGTGCTCACAACCAGTGGGTCTTACAACCTGGGTCTCACAGCTTAGTCTGGTCAGGCTCAACTACACAGCAGCCAACATCTATACTTCTTTAGGGCCCCATATCCTTTGTGCTAGCCTTGTCTGAACCTCATGGCTTTGCTGAAGACAAACTTTAGGCTTTAGCCAGGACCTGCCCAACCACACACAGGTCCCTGCTAGGCAGCCTTCACAGTGCCACTTGCTACCCAGACTCTCCATGTCATCCTCTAGTGTCTAGCCATGTAAGTACCCTGGCCTCCTCATCCAGGCCATTTTCACAACCAACCAGTACAGGTCTGACAATAAGGGCTATGGCCTAGTCTGGCCAACTTTGTCTTCCCAACAGCCAACTTCTAGACCTTAGCAGTGTCCACATACTTTACCTTGGCTTAGTCTGACCACATTGCCTTGTGGCAGCCAAGCTCTAGGCTTCAGACAGGATGTCTCCTACCTGCAACCACAAAGAGTTCCCTTCTGTGCTACTTCCACAAGCCACCCTGTACAGACAACTTCAACATCCTCCTCCAGAGTCTAGCCTAGTCCCTAGTCCCGTCTGTGTGTCCTCCACCAATGGACTCAGTACCCAACTCATCATGTCCTCTCCAGGCACTAGCATCAGTCCCATATCTAGTGCCCCAACCAGTCTGACCAACCCACCTGCACTGAAACCACATTTTAGGATTATGGGAGGATCACAAGCTGCTTACAACCAACCATAAGTCACTTCTGCACAGATCTCCCGTCACACTAGGTACCCAGACACAAATCTTCTTCCAGTGTAAAGCCTGGTTGGGTCCCTTGACATCCCTATCTGTCTCTTTTATGTAACCCTCCAGATCTAGCACTGGGCATACAGCCAATGTACTGACCTAGTTTGGCCACCCCTGTTTTCCCAGCAGCCTACATCAAAGCTTCAGTAGGGTCCCCCATCCTTTGTACCATCCTAGTCTAACCATCTCCACCTGTGCCATAGCCAAGCTAGTCTGCTGACAGGACCCAACCTACTTGCAGCCATCTGCACATCCTGTCTGTGTTGCCTGCACCCCAGCAGGAACCCAGAATTCCTATGTCCTCCATGGCCAAGCCCAATGAGTTCCTTTGACTTTCCCATTCATATCTTTCCTTCAACCTGGAAGATCTAGTACAGATCCTAAAACGAGTGTCCTAAAACTGGCCTAGTTTGCCCCTCACACCCTACCCACACAGCAGCCATCACTAGGCATTATCAGGGTAGCAAATCTTTTGCATCAGCTGCCAGGCTCCAGGCTTTGGCCAGGATCCACCCTACCTGCATCCACCCACAGGTACCTTCTGGGCTGCCTGCACCATGCTACTTAGTACCTAGATTTCACACATCAGCTTCCAGGGTCTAGCATAATCCCTTCTGTGTGATCATCAACTGCTCAGTACACAGACTCCTCACATTTGCCTCCAAGACCTGCTCTTGAAAACAGGCTCTGTGTTTCACATAGGACCAGTCCTAGCTGCAAACACTCACAGGTCCCTTCTTTCCAGCCCTCACAACCCCTTTAGGTACCCAGATTTCCCATGTCCTCCTCAAGAGTCTAGTCTCATGAGTACCCTTAGCATCCCCTTCAAAGGCCTTTTTGAGACCCACCATATTTAGCATGGGCCCCACAATTGGTGCCATGGCATAGTATGGCCAGCCCTTCCTGCACAGCAGCCGATCTGTAGATTTCCTAAAGGTTCCACATCTTCTGCCCTGGCCTAGTCTGACTAACTCAACTGTCCCTACAGCCAAGCTCTAGACTACAGCCAGGACTCTACCTATGATAGCCCACCAGTTCTTTCCATGCTGCTTCCACCATGCTCCAGAATAACCAGATTTCCCACCTCCTTCTGCAGGGTCGATCCCGATCCCTATTATGTGGCCCCTATCAACTGACTTGGTACCCAGATGCCCTGAATCTTCCTCCGTTGTCTAACTTGTGCCCAAACCTAGTCTGACTGGTATACCCTACTTGTATTGCAGCAAATCTGCGGCCTCCAGCAGGACTCACCCTACCTGTAACCACTCATAGTTCCCTTCTGTGTTTCCTCCGCCATGCCCCTCAGCACCTAGACTAACCACACGCTCGAACAGGTGTACTCTGATCCCTCTGTGTGGCCCCACCAGCACTTGGTATTCAGACTCCACGGGACTTCATTCAGAGTCTGGCCCATATTGAGATCAAGTGCTAGCCTAAATACCCCTACCTGTGCTACAGCCAAGCTCTAGGCTACCTCCTGGACACCCTACCTGTGATCACCCACAGGCCCCTCCTGGGCTGTATCCACCACCTGAGTAGGAACACAGACTCCCCGTGTAATTGTCCAGGGTCTAGTATGGGACCCATATCCTGTGCTCCAACTTTGATTACACCACAGCCAAGCTCAAGGCTTTCACCAAGATCTGCCTTACCTGCAGCAATCCACAGATCCCCTTCCTCAGATGGTCATTAACCACCATGTGGATTCTGAGACTAGTATCTGGGTCTGCTGTAAGCACAAGTGCTCTTAACCTCAGAGCCATGTCTCCAGCCCCTGTACACACATAATGGTTTAAGAAAGCTTATAAGACGTTATGTTTCTGTACAGCTATTTCAAGCATCCTTAGTGTCTGTTATCCCTCACCTCACCTCCTCCTCTGCTCTACCCTCCTTGTCAGACTCCCCAGTTAAATTCCCTCTCTTT
>CABHPQ010145960.1:0-30360 GCA_902168405.1 Peromyscus aztecus
CTAGAAATATATGGACAGCATAAATCTGAGTAATGGGTTATTAAATAAAAAAAGATTAGGACATGATGTTGAATTGCAACTATAATTAACTTCTCTAGATAGATAAGAAACATGTTTCTGATAACAAAAGTTTTGCTTTTTAAGAAATTATGTGAAGTTGGGAGGAAATGTAGGACAAGTTGGAGGAAGAATATGAGTAAGCATGATCAAAATATATTGTATAGAATTCTCAAAAACTAAATAGAAATTCTCCTTTTAAATATTGTAGCTAGAAGATTAAGTTAAAAAATAGGATCCATAGATTTATTTCCTCAAATACATACATATCATCATGAAAGATAGATACTACCTTAGGGTGAAGTTGTAGGAAAAGGTAGTTTAAGAAAATGAAATAAAATTCACATAGACATCATTGCTTTAATATATGACAAATTAGACTTCAAATAAAAATAAGTAAAAGATATAAAATCAATTCATGCTGATTAAACGAACAATTCATCAAGAGGACATTATGATTATAAATGCACCCAGTTTCATAAAATAAACACTACTGTATATAACATCACAAATGAACTACAACACAGTAATAGTAGGTGACTTCAACATCTCACTCTTACCAAGAGAAAGGCATTACTGACCAAAATAGATGCAGAAACATTGGAGACAAATGATACTATAAAGCAAAGAAAATCAATAGCCATTTACAGAATATTCCATTCAAATACTGCAGAATACACATTCTTTTCAGGAACCTATGAATCTTTCTCTAAAACAGATCATATGTTAAGATATAAAATAAGTCTCAACAAATATAGGATAATTGAAATAACTTTATGCTGTAATGGAATACATCTAGAAATCCACAATAAGTGAAATAACAGAAAATTTATGAACTCATGGCAATTCAACAATACATTATTAAGTGATGAATGAGTCATTGAAGAAATCATCAAAGAAAAATATTTAAATGAAATAAAAATGCAAACACAAAATATGAAAACCTATGAGATACAGTAGTAGCATTCCTAACAGTGAAGTTTATAACCATGGATATACTTACAAACCAGAGAGAGCTCAAATGAATAACTTAATTATGTTCCTTCAGGCTTTGTAAAAGGAAAAAGAAGCCAAATCCTGAAGAAGTAGATGGAGAGCCTAAGGAGATGGCTCAGTGTGTAAAAGCACTAACTGCACAAGCCTGACAACTTGAGTTTTATTTCTATGACCTACATAAAAATAAAGCCAGGTGAGGTGGTACACATTCTGTAATAGCAGCATTCCTATCAAAAGATGGGAGTCAGAGACAAAAGAATCACCTAGAATCTCACTTTCTTTTTTCTGGTCAACTCGACACAAGCTGGAGTCATATGAGAAAAGCAAACTTCAATAGAGAAAAGGCCCCCATAAGCTTGGTTTACAGGCATATCTGTGGGGAATTTTCTTGGTTACTGATATGATGTAGAAGGCCCCAGCCCACAGTGGTTGTGGGCATTCCAGAGCAGATAGTTCTGGGTTGTATGAGAAAGCAGGCTGAATAAGTCTTGGGGAGCAAGCCAGTAAGCAGCATTCTTCTATTCCCCCCATATCAGTTCGTGCATTTAGGTTCATATCTTGAGTTCCAGCCTTGATTCCTTACGTAATGGAGTGTAAAAGGCTAGGGCATTTCCACACCTAGAAATGCCACCAAGGTTGTAATTCCAGATACCTGGATTCTAGTGCAAAAACACAAACATGAACAGACAAGACAGAATGCCTCCTCCAGAACTCAGCACCCTACTTTAAAATTCCCTAAGTGTGGTGGTGCAAGCCTTTAATCCCAGCACTCGGGAGGCAGAGCCATCTTTGTGAGTTCGAGGCCAACCTGGTCTACAGAGGGAGATCCAGTAAAGGCGCAAAGCTACACAGAGAAACCCTGTCTCGAAAAACCAAAAAAAAAAAAAAAAAATTCCCTAAGAAAAGCAATTTAGTTGAGTACAAGACAAAGACTCAAAATTGGAAACTCTAGGTGGGTTTCAGGACATTAAAGAGGATTTCAACAAATTTCTGAATGAAGACTGAGAAAATACAAGCAGTTGAGTAAAATCATGAAACTGATTAAAGATATGAAAATAGAATTTAACAAAGAAATAGCATTGTCAACAAAAAGATGAAGTAAGTAAATATTGAAAAATTCAGGAAATCAAAACTTCAGAGGAAAGTTTCACTAGCATATTGAATGAATTAGAATCAAGAATTTAATGACATGAAGAGAAGGTAGAAGAAATGGATCAATTAGTCAAAGAAATTGTTAAATGCATAACAATCTAGACATGAACATCCTGTAAATCTGAGATATCATGAAAAGACCAAACCTACAAATAATAGTTATAAAAGAAAAAGAAGAAACACAGGTTAAAGGTGCAGAGAATACTTTTTTTAAACAAAATCATAGAAGAAAAGTTCCTCAATTTAAAGAAAGAGATGCATATCAATGTAGAAGAGACATACAAAATACCAATAGACAGGATCAGACAAGAAAAACCCCAGGACACATTATAATCAAAATATTAAATGTATAGAACAAAGAAAAGTTATTAAAAGCTTCAAGGGAAAAAGACCAAGACACATATAAAGCCTGACCCATTCAAATAACATCTGACTTTCCAGTGGAGATTTTGAAAACCAGAAGGATTTGACTGATATTCTACAAGTTCTGAAAGACCACAGATACCAGCCCAGACTATTGTACCTAAAAAAACCATTATCAATATTATCAAAGGAGAAAGAAAATTATTTCCAGGATAAAAATAAGTTTAAGGGGTTTCTATTCACCCATCCAGGCCTGCAGAGGATACTAGAAGGAAAACTTCAGCTGAAAAAGAAGGGTAACTCTACTCAGGAGGACACAAGCACTAAGTAATCCCAGGAAAGTTAATTAAAAGAGTGCCAAAACCAACAATAATACCATAACAATAAGAGAGCAGGATACTAACAAACATTGCTCATGTCAACGCTAAATATTAGTGTTCTCAGTTGCCCAATAAAATAGCATAGACTGACAGATTGGATTAAAAACCAGGACCCATTTGGGAATAAACCTACCAGACTAGATGAAAGATCTCTCCAATGAACATTTTAAAACACTGAAGGAAGAAACCAAGAAAGGCACCAGAAGATGAAAATACACTTTGTCTTAGGGATTCTATTACTGTGATGAAACACCATGACCCAAAGCAAATTGAGAGGAAAGGCTTTATTTTTCTTATATTTCCACATCACAGTTCATCATCCAGGAAGTCAGGGCAGGAACTCAAGCAGGGAAGGAGCCTGGAGGCAGGAACCGACGCAGCAGCCATGGAGCTATCATGGCTTAATGACTTGTTTCCATGGCTTGCTCAACTTGCTCTCTTATGGAACCCAGGACCATCAGCCAAACAGTGGCACAGCCAACAGTAAGCTGGATCCCCTCATACCAATTAACAACCAAGAAAATCCCCTACATTCTTGTCCGTAGGCCAGTCTGGGGAGAGCGTTTTCTTAATGGTTGTCCCCTCTTTCCATATGCCTCCAGCTTGTACTAAGTTGACATAAAACTAGCTAGCACAATTAATGTCTGGTCAGCGTGACACACAAGCACATCACTAATCAACTAGAACCTCTTCTTTCTCATTTTTCCTCGAGATGGTATGTTAATTTTAATATAAAAATTTAATACAGAGCAAACCAATGCATTATCCAATACCAAGTGGTCAGCCCTGGTAACATTATACAGACTGAGCAGGTTACATTTAGGAATATATATGTATGTATATACATATATGTATGTAATAGCAATGAAAAAGGAGGCCATGAATTTGAAAGAGAATGTAAGGGCATATGGAAGGGTTTGTAGGGAGGAAAGGGAAGGGAGAAATATTGTAAATATATTAGAATCTTAAAATATTACAACTTTAAAATGTTCCACACTCTTTAAAAATTTAAACACTTTAAAGGTTCAATCTCTTTAAACTTTAAAGTTCAAGCCTATCTAAAATACTCAAAAATCTTTAAAATATCCAGAGTCTTCCTAAAATATCCAAAGATCTCTAAAATATTAAGGAAGGTCTCATAAGTGTGGGCTTCTGTAAAATAAAAAATAAAAACAATTCAATACTTTCTTACTCTAAGAGGGAAGAACCAGGACACAGTCACAATCATATCAAAGCAAAATCAAACTTCGACATGTAACACTCAGTGCTTGATGTTTGGCATACACAATCCTCAGGGCTCTGAGGGACCTGGGCAACTAGCTCCACTTCTAAGGCCTGCCATCTGTAGCACACAATTTATTAGGAATGGCTGCCTATCACAACTTGAAACCTCTGGGATTTTGGTGTGCCATGTAAACTCAGTTTGGATCTTTCCTTCATCTATCTTCTCCCTCCTCTCTTTCTCATTATCTTCCAACCTCCAGGGCTCAGGCCTTTCCCATTTGTCAATCAGACCGCATGCACCACAAACTAATTGGGAAGGTAAGGCCAGGCCAGTGTCTACAGGTGCCTCAGACCTAAGTCCTCTCCAGAACTCAGGGAGCTGCTCAGCCTTTGCCATATGATTTCCACAAGCAGGGGATGACCTCTTCTGCAAATCAGGTTCATCCTTTGGCTACTCTCAAATCCCAGGTGATGACTTGGGGAATTACTAAAGCCTCCATCTCTCCTGCCTTCTGAGATGGGTTCCAAATTGTCTTTCCCAAGGATACCCCCCTTGGGCATGCATAAAAATTAAACCTCAAACTTTAGGTCTCATTGCCCTCAGGCTGGCTTGCCACTCAGATCTGGCCCTGAACTCGATTAGACAAGAGCCACACTTGGAAATACTTTTTACGTCCAAATCCTCAACAACTTAGATAACTTCATTAGACAAAACAACATAAGGTCTGAAATATTCCCTACTTCCAAGTCTCTTTTTTTTTCTTCACTCCTGTCGTTGACTTTATTCCTCCATTTCTGCACTGCTGGTTTTATTAGTTCAAACTTCTAAACCTGATTCCCTAAACTGTGTCTCCCAGATTCCAATCTGGCTGGCCCCTCCCTATCAAAAGCAGAGCATATTAAGCTACATTAGCAAATTTTCCTGTGCTAAATCTGAGATGTTGCCTCTGGATGCCTCTCAATCTCCCAAACCCCTGTGCTGAGTCAGGTTGGTCCCCTGATATGTGATTGTGTGACTGGGAAAAGGAAAGCAAACAGACCAATTCTTCCTTCATCCTAGAACCTGACTAGTAACATTCCTTAGAGGGTTACTCTTCTGTAACTCTGAGAGAACCCTCACACTGTGATTCTAGTTACTCAGTTACTGATGGACTCATCTTCCTTGAGGCCAGACCATGAAATTCCTCCCTAACTTTTATTTTTGTTATTGTACCTGTCTAGGCCATAGATGCCATCTACTCTGATATTCACACAAGCTAACTAAAGTGTCTTTTTAATAAAAAAGATGTACTGATCCACATTTAATCTGAAAAATTGTGGCTCCCAGGAACTAGAGTCCTGATGGACAATGGACTCATTTTACCATGAATTCACCTTGATCAGAAAATAACCATGTGCTTTGCTGCCATCTTGACTCGGGGACCGCATCACATGGTTAACTGACCATGTGACTAAACCACCATATTTGCTAGAAGACAAATGTCATGTGACTTAACCACCATCTCGGTTAATGTCACCACATGGCAGAAGGCAAAATGGCTGCACCTATAGAGCCTCATGGTCCACAGAGTCTTCGGGAGAAACACCCCACCCCATTTATATCAGAGTAAGGAGAAAACATCAGACCTCCAAGGTGTTATTTTAGTGTTCTGTTTTGTTTTAATTTTGATACAGTTTTTATGAGATACATTTACTGGCTTTTAAGGAAAACCTTAAATTTTTTCTCAGCTGCCTGCCTATAACACTTTCATACTAATAAAGGGAGCTAACACTTTGGAATTCACAGATCCCAACAGAGACTCAAAGGATAAAACGCCAAGCTCTGGACAAGTTTGTGCCAGTGAAGAGCTGCTTCAGTAAGTCTTGCTAGGTTTCAGTGCCTGTAGTTTCTGCCTGTTGTCTCCAGGCATATTTTCCTCTAACTGAAATAAAATGTGTTTCCTCTCCAATACTCCATTGTTCCACATGTGTCTGCTTTGTTTCTGCCCAATCTAACTATATGCTTACCTTTAAGTTTACCTTCTACAATGATGATTTATAAAAACAAAAACTTAACAAACAAAAATGTTCAAATCTTGATTTATTAAAGTATGTTTCATGTATGATTATGTATACATAGACTGCCTTTTATATGTGATTGTGTTTTTGTTTTGTTTATATCATGCATTTACTACCGAGTTGACTTACAAGTAAATGCTTCTATAAATTAAAGTTGTTAACTTGGCACAACTTCATTTTGTTTATAATAAAACTAGAATTTAAAATAGTAGCAAATGATAATGATGGTAATGGCTAAAGATCATGACTCTTTCACTGAAACGATTAACATGAGTTTTTCAATTTAAAAATTTAAAATCTACTTTTAAGGACAAGACATACATAATCATACAATTCTGCTCAAAATGTTATCTCCTAAATCTTTATCTCAATTCTGGTTCTATGACATGGACTCTATTTCTTGAGGATATAAATTAACTTTAAGAGATGATTGCTCCTCCTCCAAGATACTTTTCTCATACTGGACAATTGCCTTTTCTTTAGATAAGAATAACTTGTGTACATGCTTTTATATACATTTTATATATAAATGGTTATGTGTATAAATTTGAACATTTTAAAGATTTTTAAGGATATTTTTTATGACTACAGCCTCTTTAAAAACAAACAAATGAACAAATAGGTTATTCAATATCCTATACAGGGCTTCTGTCTTATCTTCTAAGTTAATCAACTACCATCTTCATCCTTTCAGCTGTGATGGCCTAAATGACCACAGTAGGATGCGTTAGTATTAATACTCCTTCACAAAAAGAGGAGAGGAACAAGCCATCCCAATTAAAGAAGTGGAGGAGCTCCACCTATGTGACTATAAAATGTCCTCATACAGAGTGAAGACATTCAAATGTGACTGCTTCTGGGTCACCACACTCCCATCAGTAATCACTTACCAATTTTCTACAAATAAGCCCAACAAATTAATTGGTTCCCCAGGGTGAACTTCAAAATTGAACTTTAGTTTGTTATTGGGACCTTATGAAGAGAGGATATACATTACCTGCCCCCATATGCCAGCGAGAAAATCCTCACAAAAAATATTAATGAGATAGATATTTGTTAGTGTTATGACTCGTGATATTAAAGAATAAAAAATGCTATAGGGATGAAGAGATGGAGATTGTTTTTGCAAAGAAGTATTTATGTATGAGATTAAGATATGGATAGATGTTTCCAGAATGAAAAAATATAACTACAAATGTTTTACAAGTTATGAAGTTCCAAGTAAGTTATTTAAGATACATAGAGGATGAGATTTAGAGATAATATATATGGTATTAAAGTTTCTATGGCCTAAGGTAAACATTTATAAGAACTGGCTAATGTATATGTCTCATCAATATTAATTTAGAACTATCTGGCTATTAAAATATTATACAGTAATTAAAAGTACAAGATTGTCATAACTGATCTTCTGAGTATTTGATACCCATATATAGAGGCTATTGTAATATAGTCAGAGGTACTAAAAGGTTGGTGATTTTCCAGGAGATTGTTAGCTAGCTCTAGACATATTCTGCAACTGTGGAAAGTCACCTGTTTCTGTTCAAGGAGCCAGGTAGAGCACACTCAATGAAGTCTAACCAGTGTCCTGTCTACAAAGAGGAGGGTCAACACTCAGGAAAGATTTCCTCAGTGCTGCTAAGAGGAGCCACAGACATGCCAAGAAAAGCCTTTCACTTATCATTGCATAGCTGGACAGCTGGTAAAAAGAAAGGCTCAAGCAGTCAGAGATTCCTTACAAGTCCAAGTGACTCCCAAGGACTGGAGCCTCGATTTTCCTACAGAGAACAAAAAATAAAAATTTTGTTACTATGTAGTCTTTAACACCTCACAGGAAAGTATAACTAAGATTAAAATGATCAATATGTTTCTTTAATAGTTCAAGGGACTACAGTCAGACATTATACTTAACCATATGAAATGTTATTTGGACAGCTATTTGTCACTAATGATTGTTTTACACAAACACGCACACACACACACACACACATGTATGTGTACTATAATTCCTACTAAGAATTCATATGGAGTGTAGATGAGAAAATAAGGTAGTTTTCCCCTTACTGGAAGAAGAGAGCAGGCAGGAAAACACTTAAAGAACCCTTGGCAGGCTTTGCTATAGTTGTTAGTGAGACTGATGATTTTTGTCACTGTTGTTGATTACAAGAGGTAAGGCCATTGGTTTGTTGGAAGAGCTTGAGACTTTTTCATTAACTATCTTAAGTTTACACAATAAGCCACTGAGTCTCCTCTATTATAAACGTTTTATCATCCCCTACTTTTTCCATAATTCTGAATGTTAGGCTATCACTCTTTTCCAGCTTATTAATTCTATTAGCATCCTTTCCATTCTGACGTAACTTACCTGGACAAATGCCTACAGCCCTTCAAGACACATTAA
Organism: Peromyscus aztecus; assembly: GCA_902168405.1. Classification (NCBI taxonomy): domain Eukaryota; kingdom Metazoa; phylum Chordata; class Mammalia; order Rodentia; family Cricetidae; genus Peromyscus; species Peromyscus aztecus. The sequence continues at coordinate 8,632 of CABHPQ010145960.1, forward strand.
AAATCTTCCTCCTGTCCTGTAAGGAGGCCCTTTTCTATGGATACCAACATACTCTCATGAGCTGCTCTCTGTGTCTCCTACACTCCTCCACCCCCACCTTCCTGAGCAATCTCAGTTTCACTCTGTGACCAAATCTATTTACAGCCCTCTAACAATTAGTTTTCAAAGATTCTGTAGGAGTATATGATGGCAATCACATGACCATCTGCAGCCTATCAGATTAAAACTCCCCCTATTATATGAAGTCAGCCTGACCTATGCCCCCTTAAATCCTGTGTACAAAGCCTAGTCATCCCCCACCACAACCCCTGCCATCATTCCCCTTATGGAGGAAGGAGGAGATGAGAGAACACATTGCCCCTGTCTTAGTTAGGGTTTCTATTGCCATGAAAAAATATAATGGGGTATCTCGATTACAGTTTCAGAAGTTCAGTCCATTATCATCATAGTGGGGAGCGTGGTGGTATGCAAGCTGTTGTGGTGCTGGAGGAGTAGCTGAGAGCCCTACAATCTTGCAGGCAGCATAAAGTTGACTGAAACAGTGGGCAGTATCCTGATCATAGGAAACCTCAAAGCCCATGCCCACAGTGACACACTTCCTCCAACAAGGCCATGCCCACTCTTAGAAAGCCATACTTCCTAATAGTGCCACTCCCTATGAGATTATGGGGGCCTATTACATTCAAACTACCACATCCCACTTCTTTTAATGTGTCCTCAAGGTCTGGGATAAAGAGTTAGTTACCCCAAAGTCTCAGGTGGACAGAACTGCTCTGGACAGGAAAGTTGACTTGACTGATAATACTGGTGGAAACTTCTGATCCACAACCCTAATTCAGTGGTATCTACCACTTCTGGACAGCAGGGGAACTGAGGTGAAGATGGACTGACTCTTCCATCCCCAAAGCTCCCCATTTTCCATCCTATAAAACCTCAAGACTACCATACCACAGTCTCTACTTCCACAAAGAGACTGTCTACTTCAGTTCTTCTAATTAAACAATTTTGCTTCTGGAGATGCCCATCTGCTTTGCTTCATTTTCAAGTCACTTCTGTCAATCTGCTTCTCAGAATTGCTTCTGAGAAATTCTGGGAGTTTCCTATAGCAACTGATTTGCCCCTGTACCAATAGTCTTATTTGGGCTCTTTTCAGACTCTGACCCTGCCAGATGGTGCCAAACCTAAGCTACCCTCCATGACCTTTTCAATACTAGATCTTCTACTGCAACTGAGGCTGCATCTTCACCAATAGTCTTTCTTGTCCTCTCTAGCTCTGGCACACAGTGCCAAGCCTCAGCTGCTACTCATGACCCCTTAATGCTTTCAAAACAACCACTTGAAAAAAACTTACACATTTCCTCTGTTGGCTGCCAACACTGAAGTACAACCTTGACTGTTCTAGGACATAGCTTCTGTGTGCTGACTCTGACAAAATACTTCCCAGAAAATTTTATCTCAATGAGGCTGGTGTCCTCTTATTCACTACTAATTTCTCAGCATCAGTGAAGCAGCATTGATTGTCAAAGCAAAGCAAATGTTATACCTGAATGACTCTTAATTCAAAATATCAAATGTTCTGATAGTCTTTTTTATTCATTTTACATACCAACCATAGATCCTCCTCTCACCCCCCCATCCTCCTCTCCCCAGCCCATCCCCCATCCCCTCCTCCAACAAGGTAAGGCCTCCCATGGGGAGTCAGCAAAGCCTGGTACATTCAGTAGAGGCAGGCCCAAGTCGCTCCCCCTGCATCAAGGCTGTGCAAGGTGTCCTACCATAGGTAGTGGGCTTCAAAAAGCCTGCTCATGCATGCACCAGGGATGGATCCTGATCCTACTGCCAGGGGGCCCCTTTAGCAGATCAAGCTGCACAACTGTCTCTCTTATGCAGAGGTCCTAGTCCAGTCCCATGGAGGCTCCACAGCTGTTGATCTAAAGTTTATGAGTTCTCACTAGTTTGGTTTCGTTGTCTCTGGAGGTTTCCCCATCTGATAGAGTCTTTAAGAGACTCCCAAACTTCCAAACTTTACAAGCTATACCTCCATCATCTGCACTGTTCAAGTTTATCTTCTTGATTTCCACAACAGTTATTTGAGCTCTGAATATTCAATGGCTTTTCAGCTCAAAGTTCTAAAGACCTTCCACAATTCTCACCCAAACACATGATCAGGTTTGTCACAGCAATACTCCACAAGCTGGTACGAATTGTTGTATTAGCTAGGGTTTTACTGTTGTGATAAAACACCATGACTCAACTCAACTTGGGAGGAGAGGCTTTATTTCCTTTACATTTCTATATCACAGTGCATGATCAAGGAAATCAGGGAAGGAACTCAAGCAGGGCAAAAAGCTGGAGGCAGAAACTGAAGTAGTGGCCGTGAAGTATCATCTATCATTGGTAGTTTCCTTGGCTTGCTCAACCTGGTTTCTTATTGAACCTAGGACCACCGGCCCAGGTACGGCACTGGCCACAGCGACCTGGGCTTTCTCATGTCAATTATCAGTGAAAAAATTGCCCTACAGCCTTGCCAACAGGCCAGTCTGGTGGGGACATTTTTTCAATTGAAGTTTCCTCTTCCCAAATGACTCTAGTTTCTATCAAGTTGACACAGAACTAGCTAGCACATTTCTGATGATTAGTAGGAGAGTCAAAATTAGGAATTGACCATCCTACCAAAAGCAATCTACACTTTCAAGTCAATCCTTATCAATAGCAAATATCGTTCTTTACAGAAATAAAAAAACCCACTATTTTAAGGTTCATTTGATAGCACACATGACCCAGAAAGCAAAAATAATACAGAAAAAAAAGAATAATTCTGGAGATATCAACCTAACTGATCTCAGAACTATAGTAATAAAATCAGCATTATACCAATGTAAAAGCAAATATGTGCATCAATGGAATTGAATAATAGACCTAGGCATGAATTCAAAAATTACAGCTATCTGACTTTGACAAAGATGTCAAAAATACACATTGAAGAACAGACAGTATGTTCAAATGATGTTGGGAAAATTTAATAGAAGAATGAAACTAGATCCCTGTATGTTTCCCTACACACAAAAAAAAATATCAAATTGTTCAGAGACCTTAATGTAAAAATTGAAATGCTGAAACTGACATATGAAAATGGGAAGAAAGAACTTTAAGATATAAGCATAGGCACTAATTTCTAAATAAGATGATATTATCTCAGGAAATAAGGCCAACAAGTAAAAAATGGGAACTCATAGAATCAAAAATCCATACATCAAAAGAACATCTAAATAAATGGAGAAACAGCTTACAGATGGCAGAAAATCTTTAGATGCTAATTGACAAAATATTAATATCTAAAATATGCAAAGTACTCAAATGAAATCAACAAAGTTCTCAAAAGAGGAATTACAAATGGCCAACATATATGAAATAGTGCTAAACTTCACTAGCAATTAACAAAATGCAAATCAAAAGTCCAGAGAGATGCCATTTCACCCCCATCAGAATGACAGTCATTATGAAAATAAATAATATCAAGAATGTGGACAAAAGGAAATTTTTATGTATTACCATTTAGAATGCAAACTAGTCCATCCAATATGGAAATAAGTATGGAAACTTCTCAAAAGCCAACCATTATTCTTCTGTATGACCCAACTGTATTGCTGAATATTTATCCAAAGGATTCCAGGTGGACATATGACAGAGATACTTGCATGTTCACACTTATAGTACTATTCACTATAGCTAAATTATGGAACTAAGTTAGGTCTGCATCTGAAAAGTAGTATATACAGTATAACTTTTTTACCCACCTCCCCCCAAAAAAAGAATTAAGGTTTGTCCCTTGCAGGAAAATGTATGCAATTGGACATAATTATATTAATCAAAGTAAGCCAATTATAGAAAGACAAATATTATTCCTATATTTTCCCCTAGGTTTCTATGTATATACAAAAAGTCATATATGTACATATGTGACTTGAAGTAGCATCCCAGCTATCTAAGGGAGAAATTGAGCCAACAGAAAGGGAGATAGGGAGGAAAGGAGAGAATTGAGTAGGAATATACTCAATACAACACCCACACCTACACACACACACACACACACACACACACACACAAGCTTCAAAATAAGGAAAAAGTGTTTGAAAGGAAGAGCCCTGTATTGGTGGATAAAGCTGCTCCCAGAAGGCATAATATTGTTAAATAATTAAATGAATATCTGTGGGTGTGCTACTTTCCTACAAGTCACTGGCAAAAGAGGCCTTCGAGGTCCCCCCAAAATATTACCTATTGCCACTATGACTGATTGCCAACCAGTGACAGATTGTAAGACCCAGTTGTTGAAGATACCACATGCTTTGGTTTTAGGATACAGAGAAACTACACTGGAACTAAGCACCAAGTTTCCTCCATGATGGCTGGATTGCACAGTGCCAACAGGTGCTATTGAGTCTGATGGGGGAGAATTGTAACTAACATGATCCTTCACACTATATCACTGACCCTTCAGGCAAGATAGGTCCCACTGATGCAATAGTGGCATGACTATGAACAGACAGCAACTACTTTCTGATTGGATTTGAGGCCTGCTCCACAGGAGGGAATTCATATCTGGTTCTGTAAACCCGGTCAAAAGCCCATGGACAGGGAGTTCATAGACCTCATCATTGTTTTGCTACGTGGACATAATATTCCTGTCAAATTTCCTTAAAAATATTTATATTAGTGCTCAGAGATTAGTGCTGCTTTCAGCTTTGGTCAAGGAGGCTGCTGCTGCTGCTTCCCTTGCTTCTACTCCAGTGGACAGCAGTTAGTACAAAGACACATAGTTGGTTTAGGTGTTGAGAGTAAATGACTGTTGAATACACAGCCCTAAATGGGACATCTGCACCACCCCTCCAAGGTTCAGGGAGCATCACAGAAATGGTGATAGAAAGAAACAAGAGCAAAGGAAGGGGTAACTGTTTTTCTTGTGTGACATGTTTCTTTCAACTTTCAGCAGCTCTGCACAAAACCTGTCCAAGGTTTGATCAATCAGCAGTCCATCTCTGATGAGGAGGGATGGCTTATGAGATCCTTCCCTTCTCTGAGGATTTATAGGCACTTAATGAGAAGTAAGGGAAATGGTTCCTTGAGGCTTTGTAGGCAACTGATGCTTGCAGAGCGACTGAGACAATTTCTCTAGTGATATAGCCAGTAGTAAGTCGCCCATGCTTTTTTACTGAAATCTTCATTCATGTTCCTGTGAGTTACCCTAATTAAGTTCATTAGTTAAAAAGATGAAGAAAATTAATACTATTAATACTATTATGTACAGGGAATAATTAAATAATTTTCTAAGATATGATTTTCAAATTATTACTTTGAGAAGACATTATTTTAATTTTATATATGTGGAATTTGTTGTTTTGTAAAAAACAAACAATCTAACAAGCATTGGCACTACTGTTGCTGGAGAGCTTCTCTCCAGGTCCCACCAAGCCCTGCAGTCCCACAACCCACATATAAAATAATCACTCACACGCTTATATTACTTATAAACTGTATGGCCATGGCAGGCTTTTTGCTAACTGTTCTTATATCTTAAATTAACCCATTTCTATAAATCTATACCTTGCCACATGGCTTGTGGATTACCGGCATCTTTACATGCTGCTTGTCCTGGCCATGGCTGGCAGTGTCTCCCCCTCCTTCTTCCTGTTCCCTCAATTCTCCTCTCTCCTTGTCCCGCCTATACTTCCTGCCTGGTCACTGGCCAATCAGTGTTTTATTTATATAGAGCAATATCCACAGCACACTACATTTGTGTAAAATCCTATTTTATAACCTGAGTCATGTGAACTCAGATATTTTTATAACCTCTTTGTTACTCCATTTTCTCTGCCATAGAGAAGGAATAGCCACCCTGACTTTGTTACATCATAGGGCAGATTAAAAGAAGGAATGGATGGATTACCTGGTACAGCACCTTGCATCAAAGTAATGTTAGCTATAAGGAATAGAAGAGACAAATGTTTTTCTAGAAAACAAAGGAAGGTCTTAAGGTGGAAAGTTTAAAGTAAAACAGTTGAACACAGTGTCTGCAATAAATATACCTTTCTGTCACTATTTTTCTGAGCAATAAAGTGTAACTACTTAATCACGTTGCATTGCATTTTGGTATCATAAATAATGTCAAGCTGATTTAAACTATGTATATATGGTTGTATGTATATTTTATGTGACCACAATGCCATGTTATATCTAGTTTAAAAACTCGAGCATAAAGTCTATCTAGAGTTGGTAGTTGGCCTAGAACCTGTTTCTTGTGGATTTAGAAGGATGACTAGATTACAATGAATTCTGAAAAATGTGTTTCACTGGATGAAGAGTTCCTTCAAGGAAACCCGGGGCTAAATCTTCTAGCAGCATAAATGAGTGGTAACAGATAAGCCCATCCCATTGCCCACTGCCACCAGAAAGACCATAATGAGAAGAGGCTGATGCTGTGCAGAATTCCTTGAGGACATTTTGTGTTGTATTGCTTGTGCACTTCATGAACTATGAAGTGTGGATGTCCTGATTAGGTTTCTTCCCACTTTTAATCTGTTGATAGTAATGAACCAGACCACAAGCAAGGATTCTCAAACAGATGATGGTAGAGGAGAGGTGAGAGAAGTGAGAAAAGAGACAAAAGTCTAGAAAGTTGAGACACAATATGTTGAGGGGGCAGGAAAGTCAGCATATGAGAGTGTAGACATGGCATATTTTATAACTCAAGAGCCATTTCATGTAGCACTAGAAGATACAGGCCTTCTCTCAACACTTTTTTCTTATACACAAAAGCTTGATCTTAAACAGACTTAGGTAATGAATGGAGATATGAGAATAAGAAGAGAAAAAACTTAAACTGGACTATTTATCTTGCTGGATCAAAGTTTTAAGCTGTCGTTGGAAACCACTTTCAGTTTTTAATAATTTATTGGACATTTTGGGAATCCCATCATGACTAATCATTTTCCTCTTGCAAATGGAACGATAGTTTGTAATTATATCTCACCACAAGCCATCGTCTAATGCGGTGTTTATTCAAGCAGGAGTTCTGTGGTCTGATTCTACCCACATCCACAAATCCCCAAACCATGAAAGAACATCTTGGAGCCCAGGCTATGCCCAAACTTACTCTTCCTTTTAAAAACCACACATTCCTCCTTCCACTGTTCATCGCTCCACCCTTTCTCCTATCTAACATGACTCCTTCATGTGGACATATGTCATATAACAAAACTCCTGACTTAAAGGGCTTTCAAGACTATTCATGCTCAACATAGTTTCCACAGTGAACCCTCCCTGGAATTTAACTGCTAAGCTGTATCTAAGTCTGCAGCTGACACACATAACAAGCCTAAGCTCTTTCCAGTGCAATACAGCCTGTGGCCTAAGCAGACAGTCATGTCACCTTCACAGAAACTGAGGCCATCAGGCAGAACTGTTTTCCTATCAAGACTTGGAGGTAGGCTCATGATTCTATGTTGACAAGAAGGCTTGCACATTAGCCAAGAGTCTGACCTTAAAGAAGACCTCAAGTACAAGCCAAGGGTTATTTACAGCCTTCTAGCACTCCTGAGACAGCCTGGCAGGAATTCTGGGCAAAGCCACAGACGTTCTCACTTATTTCTGATTCTCACCAACCAGCAGATGAGTCACATAGCTACAGTCAGGATGACCTGCTCATATTTCCCTAGGACACAAGTTAATCAGGACAGTGACAGCAGAGTAGGTCAATAGAGGGAAAGCACATTTGTCTAGTTCCCAAAGGGAGTATGACCAGAGACATAATAAGTTAACAGAGTTGGTGGTTAAGCTCCTCCTGAGCTGACAGATGAAAACAGCTGGCTTACACATACAACTTCATATTTTTAACTGGTTAGGATAGTCAGGCTCAACATAAACTTTTTTCTTGTTGCTGTTGTTTGACTAAACACCACCTAAAATGAATTTTATCAGCTCAACTCCTTGATTTGGCTGTGAACATGGAAACATGGATTCAGAGGAACAGAAGTAAATATAGTTGACAAATGTGGTAGTAGTGTACATTGTCAATGATCATCAATTGACATTTTTGTAAGAAACCTTTCCCTCCCTTTTTGCTAAGCAACTACTATGAGGCCTTCCTCAAACATTGCCTTTTATAGAAGTACTTATTTCCCTAATTTATCTCAGTATTATTTAGAATTTAAAATTTGAAATTAGTCCTGACCAATAAAATAGTTAAGATTTTAAACACCATAATTTCTGAAGAATATAAGTTGTGCACTCCAAGCAACTATGACTCTCATTTGGAGAATTATTTTAATTCAAGTGCTATTTTATAAATATATTTAGAAAACACAGGGTTTTTTTCAGTTGTTTAGGACATTTTCTTCTTTAAACATTGACTTAGAAATCTTGCCAGGTAAACTAGAAAAACAAGAGAACAAAATTATGCCCCACATAAAAGAAGTTGCATTCTATAATTCTTAGTAATTTAACCACTCATTTTTTTTTAAACAAAAATGAAGTGGGGGTCAGGGGTCAGGAAACTTGGCAATACTAATCTTATTTCTTCATACCAGCAAACCAAAACACCAGTCATCAAATATATCTGATGATAAGCCTTTGTTCACTGTGTCCTGAAAGGGAAACCTACAATACAGTATTTAAATTCAGTACCAAATTACATATGAAGGACCTTTTCAGTAATTAAATGAGAAAATGATTTCTTGCAGATGCCTTTTCACTGAAAAGATTACTTCAAGCAAAATTCTCTAATATAAAGATCAACAACGTCAGAAGATTCAACAACCTTGCACATGTACACACCAATGTAAGTACAGAGTATGTACACTTCGCACTGTGAAACAGGATGTGGAGACAAACATTATAATGTTCAAATAAAGAAAGGCTAAGTCTGCATCTAACATATATATGATAAGACAGGAGGTGGGTGATAAGGAAGGGGAAAAAGGAGGAGAGAATGAGGACCCTTTCCTAATTTCCTGTATGAGTTTCATGCTGTTATGTAGATTCCCCATGTTTAAGATGTCAAATTACCAGATTGGTGAATACCCTGTCATCATAGAGCCTCCATCCAGTAATTGGTGGAAGCAGATGCAGAAATACACAGCCAAGCACCAGGCCAAGCTCTGGGAGTCCAGTTGAAAAGAGGGAAGAGGGATTCTATGAGCAAGGGAGGTCGAGATCACGATGGGGAAATCTACAGAGAAAATGAACCAAGCTCTTGGGAACTCATGAACTATAGACCGACAGCTGTGGAGCCTGCAGGGGACTGGACTAGGCCCTCTGCATATAGGAGACGGTTATGTAACTTGGTCTGTTTGAGGAACCCCTGCCAGTGGGATTAGAATCTATCCCTGTTGCAAGAGCTGTCTTTTTGGAAGCCATTGCCTATGGTGGGATGCCTAGCTCAGCCTTGATGCAGGGGAGAGAGACTTGGTTCTACCTCAACTAATGTACTAGGTTTTGCTGATTCCCCATGGGAGGGAGGCCTTACCTTTCAGAGGACAGGGTGGGAGGTGGTGGGGAAGGCTGGGGGAGCAGAAGGAGGGATGAGAGGGGGATCTGTGATTGGTATGTAATGAATATAAAATTTCTTAAAAAAAGATTTCAGATTACACAGATTAAATCATTTGAATATGTTTATTTGGTCTCCTGGTTAAGGAGCTACAAGGAATTTCCCATAGACAGAAAATTTACTTGGTATCAACATATTCATCACTAATACATATTAGCCTTTCATGCAGATGGAAACTACAGAGGTGTGCACACAGATAGCAATGAATACTGATACCTATTCTTTTTGAGAATCAGTGAACAGAACAGAAACGAGAATTTCTGAAATTACTATAATGCCTGCTTCATCTACAGTCTGATAACAATCTGTTTTAATTCCAGAGCTGGAAGAGGAAGAAAGAGACATAACTCAAGTAGCATAATATTGATTGTTATGGTTGAATATTATGAATTGACTGTAAATGGTTTCACAGGTCTGTTCAAAAGAATTATTTAGACTCTGCTCATCTATTTAGGTTTCAAGAAAGGTGTTAAATGCTGTTCTTATAGGGCCACTGTAGTTTTTATTTGGAGGGATATTTTAGTTGAAATTGGTTTCTTAAACACACCAGCCGTGTGCCCTGACACTCAAGACACTCTTCTAGAGAAAGCTAAAAGGCCACTACATGTAGATATACTGAGTGAACCTTGTGCTGTTGTTTTGAGGCTGTTTTAAGTAAGCATTTGGGGCTGGGTCATTTGAAGCACCAGAAATCTGTTGAGGCTATGTCACAGTTCTCAATGCCAGAAAGCCAACATCAGGGTTTAATTTCACTGGACACACTCTCCTTGACATATATGTGGCTGCCTTCTTTAAATGGCCACTTTCTCCATTACTGTTCAATATAGTGCTTGAAGTTTTAGCTAGAGTAATAAGACAAGTAAATACAAATGCAAAGGAAGAATTCAAATTATAATGTAATGACTTGAATAAGAAATGTCTCCAATAGGCTTGGTGTGATTACTACTTTTGGTTGTCAACTTGATGATATATGGAATTAATTAAAACCCAGGTGGCTGGGTGCACCTGTGAGGAATTCTTCTTAACTAAACCATTTAAAGTGGGAAGACCTACTTTTAATCTGGTATTTTGAGGTGGAAAGATACACCTTTAATTCAAATCTTTTTTAGTGAGAAGATCCACTAAGCTTGCTGCTCTCCTTGCCTGTTTGCTATCACTCTCACTGGCAAGACCATTCCTTTACTACAGCCAATTCTTTGAGAATCTGACATATACTGAAGACCAGCTAAGACATCATCCAGTCTCATGGACTGAACAACTACTGGATTCTTGTATCTTTCATTGGTAGGCAGCCATTATTGGACTTGCTGAACCACAAACTGCAATAAATCTATAGTATTTAGATTTAGATAAAGGGGATTCTAATAAATCCCCTTTATATTTCTTTATATCTATCTATCTATCTATCTATCTATCTATCTATCTATCTATCTAATCTATCTAATCTATCTATTCTGTAAGGTCTGTTCCTCTGAAGAATCTTGACTAATACACGTGGATATTTAAACACTTGGTTCCCAATTGCTGATACTGTTTGTGGAGGTTTACATCATGTAGTCTTGCTGCCAGAAGTATGTCAATGGGTGTGAACTTTGAGAGCTGTTGCTCTGTTTTCACTTTGCTTTCTGCTTCACGTTTGTGGTTGACAAAGTCATCTCTCAGATTTCTGCTCTGGTCACCATACCTAGCTGCTGCCATTCCTCTCCACCGTGATGGACTCTTATTCCTTTGGAACTATCAGCCTAAACCCCTTCCTTCTACAAGCTGCCTATTACACACAACTACAAATACACACAATTTCATCACAGCAACAGAAAAGCAAATAACACCTTCTTTTCAGATGGCATGATTCTATACATAAAATACCCCAAACTCTTGCATCCAAAAAACACATTTAACAAAGTATCAGAATTAAAAAATATCACAAAAAATCAGTAGACATCTGATATACAAATTAATAACATACCAAGAAAGAAAATGGGAAAACAATCCTCTTCAGAATAGTCTAAAAATATATTGGAATAAATCTATCTAGAGCAGTAAAAAACTCGTACAATAAAAACTTTAAGACATTGCAGAAAGTAATTAAAGATACCAGATCTCCATTGTTTATCAATTAACAAGATTAATATTGTGAAAATGGCCATCATCTAAAAAGTAATCAATGTAAAGATTCAATGTAATCCTTATCAAAATTCCAACACAATTCTTCACAATAATTGAAAAAATAATCTTAAACTTCATTTAGAAACATAAAAAAGGATAGCCTAAACAAGTCTGAACAACAACAAACAACAATAACAGCAACAAAGAAAAAATAAAAGGAAGAATGAAAACCTACTTCAGGAGGCCTCACCATCCCAGATTTCAAGTTATACTGGCAAACTCTAGGAATAAAAACAGCGTGGTACTAGAATAAAAACAGTCACATTGTTCAGAAGAATAGGATTGAGGAACCACATATAATAAACCCACAAAGTATCCTTGAAAATGGTGATGATCAAACTGGGTAGCTACATATATGAAGAATGAAGCTGAAACTCAGTTTTCCAAATGATTCTAGGACAAAAGACTTGTGTCCTAGTTAGATTTTGCTTTTTATTTTTATGTTTTGTCTTGTCAACTTGACATAAGCTAGAGTTATTTGCAAAGATGACTTCAATTGAGAAAATGCCCCATCCAAATTGGCCTGTGGGCAAGCACATAGGGCCTTTTCTTGATTAATGATTGATGCCAGAGCGCTCAGTTCACTGTGGGTAGTTCCCCTCCATGGCAGATGGTTCAGAGGTACATAAGGAAGTGAGGTGAACAAGCCATGAGAAAGCAGCACTCCTCATGGCCCCTGGTTCATTTTCTGCTTCCAGGTTTCTGCCTTGAGCTCCTGCCCTGATTTCCTTCAATAATGGACTGTGGAGGGAAAGTATAAGCAAAATAAGCCCTTTCTTCCTCAAGTGGCTTGTGTTCATGATGTTTAATCACAGCAATAGAAACCCTAATTATGACAGCTTGATACTCTGAACCTGATAGAGAAGAGAATCGGGAAGATGTTTGAGCTTAGAGGCAAGGAAAAGATTTTCTGAACAGTTCTTTACAGTAGTAATTGACAAAAGGGATCACATGAAACTAAACAACTATTTACAGCAAATGACATCATCATTTGAGTGAAGAGGCAGTCTATAGAATGGGGAAAAATCATTGTGTCAGACAGAAGGTAGGTATCTAGAATACATAAAGAACTGAAAACACTAAAAATGAAGGAACAAATAACCAAATTAAAAAACAGGGCATAGAATTAAGCAGAGGTTTTTCAAAAGATGAACTACAAATGACTGTGAAGCATTTAAATAAATGTTCAATATTCAATACTTAATGCAAATTAAAACTATTTTGAGATTTTATCTTACTCTAGACAGAATGGTTAAGATAAAAAACAATGACAACAAATGCTGTCACGGATGTGGGGAAAGAGGAATAGTTATTCTCTGCTGGTGGGATTGCCATCTGACGCAATTACTATGGATGTTTCTGAGAAAGCTAGAAGTAGATCTACCACATAATACAGTTGGGCATATACCTAAAGGATTCTATATTTTATTACAGAGATACCTACGTATTCATGCTCACTGTTGCTCTATTCACAACAAGCAGGGAAAGGAAACAGCCCAGATGTCCATCAACTGATAATTTAATGAATGAATATTATCTAGCCATTAAGAAACATGAAATTATGAAATTTGCATGTAAATGGATGAAACTGGAAATAAGCATCTGGAATGAGGTAACCCTGACTCAGAAAGACAACATCACATATTTTCTCTCATACATGAATGTTAGCTTTGAGTCTTTAGATCTGTGTGTTTCATTTGGAATACAAATAGAGATCAGGAAATTAGTAATCATGCATGGATGAGTGGGAGATCTTTCAAGGGAGGGGTATAAAATACAATGACATGAATAAGAAAGAAGGAATAATGGAACAGAAAGGATTACATGAGATAGGGATTGGAGGATGGGGTGGAGGAGGGAATTCTGAGAGTGACAACTAACACTAAAATAATTTGAAACACACACACACACACACACACACACACACACACACACACACACACTTGGTTAAATGGACTTCCCCTAAGGGACAATGCCCGAACTAGATGCCAAATACTAGCAAATGAAATTGACAGTACTGTTAATGGATTACCTCTTTCTTAGTTGTTGTCCAGTGGGGTCCCATAGACCCCCAAACATTATAAGCTATTGTCACTGCTATTTTTAATCCCTACAATTTGATGGTAAGATCCTCTAGCTGAACATACCACATACTTAAGTCATAAAACATGAAACACATATTGACTTGGAAGCTTCATCCCTAGTGACTAGTTTTCATAGTGCTGGAAGTTACTAAACATACTACCAGATAATAATAGTAACCACCAATCTCACCCAAATGAGAGGAGGAGAAGTCTGTGAGCTACAATCATGACAGACCTGGAAAGACATGCCTAATTGGTATGAGTACTATAGGGTTATGATTGGATTTAAGGCCAACTTCACAAGATGAAACCTATATATGGCAAGAACCTTAGGCTAGATAGGTCATAGCCCTATGTTAGAACCTACTTATGTTATACTGCTAAACACACACAATAACATGTCTCCCCTTGACTTTTTTCTATATCTGAAGGTTGGTTCATCTATTATCTCTCATCGGAGAAGTTTATTCTTTCAGTCGATGGTGATTAAGGCAGAGATCCACAACCGACAGAAGTGCAGAGAATAAGAGACCGTGGACTGCTCAGCCCTAAATGTGTCATCTACGTTACACCCCTCTTACTAGGCTCAGCGATCTTTGAGGAAGTGGGGGCAGAAATATTCTATGAGCCAAAGGTGGTAGAAGACCAAAAGAAAATGCTGTTTCCCAGACACAACTAGGCAGTTCTACATATAAACTCACAGCAGTTGAGACAGCCCCAAAATTCCAGTGTAAGCTCAAGCCAGACAAACCCCAGAATGGAGGAAGGGAAGTCAGCATGAAGACTTAACCCTCACTGAGGAACTATGCACATTGGATAGCAGGTGGAGAGGAAGAATTAATTTTCTTTAAGGGTGTTACTCCTTGTAGGCTAACCATGCTCTAGAGCAGGCTCCATATCCAAATTGGACTTGATGAGTTTTATTCCTTTTGTTTTTCTTTTTTTAATAAAAGAGAGAGAACATGAAGTTAGATTTACAGGAAGTGGACATGGATTGTGAATTTTGAAGATGTTGAAGGAGGGGTGAATATGATCAATGCATTGTATAAAATTTTCAAAGAAATTAACTAAAATTTTAAAAAAGTATTATGATATTGGAAGATACTTTTGAAAAATATTGTTCAGAATTCAGTATAGAAACAAAAAAATATGAACTTTAAAATTATTCAGGTGCTAGAAATGAAGTTATGATTTCTAACATATGTTTTGTTGGCCTTTTTGCATTACCAAATGAAAATGAAAGCAAAAAGGAATGAGAAAGTTCCAGCACTAGCTACAAATACATCAACCTACCACTTTTATAAGTCCAATAATAAACAATTTAAATAAGTAATTATATAAGTAAATTCCTTTCAAAATCCACGACATTGAATTTGCAAAATGCTACCAGCAAGCAGAGTAGAAAACATCTATAATTTCTCCAAATCTCCAAATCTCTCTAAAATATCAAAGGTCTCATACCTGTGATTCCTACAAAAATAAATTAGTTAAATGCTTTCGTAGTCTGAGAGGACAGAACAAAACAGAGTCACAAACGAATCAAAACAAAACCCAATTTCAGCACTGAAAAAAGCTCAGTGTTGGACATCTGGGACTCACTCGCCATCCTCTGGGCTTCAAAAGGCTTGGGCACTCTCACGTCTCTGTCATTTCCATCCACAGCACACATGAGACTGTCAGGAAGGCTCAGGACAGCCCTACTCCACAGCTGTTTTTGTCCTTGGTGTTCACTATATGATACTGGCATCTCCAAAATGCTGGGGTCTCCTGTTGCAAGTAGTATCTCCTGGTATATTTTTGGGGACTCTGACTCTTAACACATGGTTCTAAGCTTCAACTTTTTTTTTATGACCCTTTCAATCCTTGGGCTTCTGCTTTAACTGAAGCTGCACCTTCACCAGTGGCTTTTCCTAGCAGCTTCTCTTCGTGCCAATATTCCTTCATGCTTTCAAGAGCAGTACTACCTAATAGACTAGATGGACAAGTTTGGCTGCCAGCACAAGGTACAGCCTTGTCTCCCTTGGATCACAGCTTCTGTGTGCTAACCTTGAGGAATATTTCTCAGAAGATTTTTTTCAATGAATTCTTTAACTCCAGCCAACCAGACATCATAGATTCTTAACACAAAGAAACCACACAAACAATCCTGTCGAGCCTTTGAGGGATTCTCAAACTTTTCTTTGAAACTTCAGAAGCCGAGACCTTCAATATCTGATCTGCTCACAGAATTATCTTCCAAACCTTGCAGAAGCTCATTAATACTCCTTGTCTAATATAGCCCAAAGTTCCAAAGTCTATCCACAATCCTCCCTCAAACAACATGGTCAGGCCTATTACAACAACACCCTATAACCTGGTACCAACTTATGTCTTAGTTATGGTTTCTATTGCTGTGATAAAACATCATGCCCATAGAAAATTGGGGAGAAAAATGGTTTGTTTCACTTATAGTTCCACATTATAATCTATCATTGAAGCTTCCTTAAGAGCGGGAACACCAGGCAGGAATGTGACATCAAGACTGAAGCAGAAGTCACACAGGACTATTCCGTACAGGTTTGCTCCCCTATGCTTGCTCAGTCTCCATTCTTATATACCTCAGGACCACCTGCCTAGGAGTAGCACTACTCCCCATGGGCTGGGCCCTTCTATATCAATTACTAATTAAGAAAATGCATCATAGGTGTGGGAGACTCACTCCCACTTTTCCCCCCTGGTGTACTCTTAAGGAGGGTGAAGTGAGAAATATTTAGATAGAAGAATAGATGGAAGAGAAACAGAAACACAGGACAGCACTGGAAGGACCTGGATCCTTATCTACTGGCCTCTTCTGTCTCTGCTAAAGGGCTATTTATAGGAATGCCAAGGGGTAGAGCATACACCTTACTGTAGCTCAGCCAAGTGTAGACCCTTCCAGTCACCTAGTAACCATGCACATGGTCAAGCAATTCTCTAATGCAGCCCTGCTGGGTAAAGCAAGCTCAGATCTCTAGCTTTTGTGGGCCTCCACACATAGGTTTGCTTCCAGGCCGATTTTGGTAGGAACATATTTTCAATTAAGACTTCTTATTCCAAGATGGCCCTAGCTTGTATCAAGTTGATATAAAAAGTAGCCTGCACACTATACCTTCTGAAATCTTGAAAGAGAGACAGACTCACTATTGTTTTAACCTAAACATTGAATGATGGTTAAATTTCTTCTCTTTCTCTTCCTCTCCAGAAGACATCAGGGAAGGACCTCACACTGTGATTCCATCCACTCCGACAGATATATAAAGACTCCTTATCCTTGGGTTGAAACTATGGAATTCTTTCTTCTGCTTCTTTGTTTTGCTATTTGGGGCCTAAATACATGAAGGTACTTTCTCCTGGTATCTTCATACTAACCTTAGATGTTTGTTTAAAAAGTAAAGGTAGAGACTGTGAACAGTTAATCTGTGGCAGTCACAGATCCCATGGGGGATTCATGCTCTGGTGGGGATAGGCTACTTTTATCATGAGCTAAAGACTCTCAAAAACAGAAGAATTTAAAATAAATAATAATTTCAAGTAAGTTGATAAGTATTTTTCTGGTTCTAGCCTTACTAAACAAATTGCTAATATATTTGTGAGAGCAAATATTTTCTAGCCTCTCCATTAACTTTTCTATAAAATTAGAAACTTTGCCTGGAGGTGTCACTCATTCAGTTCAGGTCTGTGGAACTGAGGACATGTGGCTACAGCTAACAGGTCAGGCTTTATCTCTTGGAGAAATTCATAAATCATACTAAGAGCATAGAAATTTAGACACGGAATTCCAATGTTATTTGCTTGAGGCAATTCAAAGTTGTTATATTTAATCAACTCTGGTACAGTACTTTGATACCTTAATTAATAAGTCCTGGGAGAGAAAACTCCTTCAGAAAGTCAATTTGGCTGTCAAAGACATTAGTAGAATTGGTCTCCTTAGCACTGCTATGTGCAGTTATGAAGTAGTCATTGAAGACAGTTCTGAAGAAGTCATCCTCTAATCACAGAGGGTTTGGGAAGGAACAGACCTCACTCCCAGTACTGAACATGGTAATGGGAAGTGGGGCAGAGGTCACTGCTGTCTAGGGCTTCCACAGTGGTAGATGAAAGTCAAACAAAATGTTGCAAAAACCTCCAGTATATTGAGACCTCTGGACACATAGACCACCTTGAATAAGCCTCTTTCTAGTTTCCTGGCTTCTATCCAAATTCACTCCCACATGTAGACACATATATAAAAATTAGGAACTATGATCTATATATAAGAGAGAATATGTAGTATTCATTTTTCTGAATTGAGGTTACCTCAGTATAATAATTTCCAATTCTATGCATTTTCCCGAAATCTTGTGAAAAAAAAAAAAGAGTAATTCTGTATCATCACATCTGGTGTCTTAGTTAGGGTTTCTATCGCTGTAGTATAACACTGTGACTAAAAGCAACTTCAGGAGGAAAAGGTTTATCTTTCTTATACTTTCATATTACAGTTCAACATCTAAGAAAGTAGGGGCAGGAACTCAAGCAGGGCAGGAACCTGGAGGCAGAAGCTGATGCATATCTATGGAGGAGTGCTGCTTATTGGCTTGTTCTAGAACCACTCACTGCCGCTACTTCAATCAGTATTAGTTAGGGTTCCTCAGAGGAACAGACCTAATAGAATGAGTATATGAGTATATATACATATATATGTATATGTATATATGTATATTAAAGTGGGATCTTTTAGAGTGACTTCAGGCTGTGGTCTGGCTACTCCAACAACAGCTGTCTCTTAACATAAATGCCAAAAATCTGATAGTCGTTTGGCCTATGAGGCTGGATGCCTTGGCTGGTTTTTAGTTTGTGTTGGAATCCTGAACAAGCTGGCTATAATACCAGTGAAGGACTGCCTCAGCCACAGGATAGATGAAATTGTCAGTGAAAGTGAGGGCAAGCAGGCAAAGAGCAAAAGCTTCTTTCTTCCATATGTTTTTATGTAGGCCACCATGAGAAGTTGTGACCAATACCAGCTAAGGTCACATGATCAGTTGCAGAAATGAAGGTTATAATTGATGTTGATCTTTCTGTCATATTTTGTCAGTAATGTGTTTTTTCATATGTGGTGATATATTGTATACCCTAATAAACTTATCTGGGGATCAGAGGACAGAGCCAGCCACTAGATTAAACATAGAGGCCAGATAGTGGTGCTACACACCCTTAATCCTATCACTCAGGACCTTGTTATTATTTACATTTGGGAACTAAGCATGACATAAGGATATGTAATATTATTGTCAAGTTGAGAAAGGGTGGACTTGTGGTGGATAATCTTGGTTATCAACTTGACCATTTGTAATCAACTGACACCCAAGCAGAGGGAAACACTTTTGGGATTTTTCTTGATGGATCATTTAAGGTGGGAAGACCTATCCTAAATCTGGGCCTTACCTTCTGGTGGCAGCTCACATAAATGGACATGAAAGAAGGGAGTTTTTGATTTTTGCTTCAGTTTCACTGGCAGATTCATATATCCTGGTGTTGAGGCATTCCTTCACTCATATTAAAGCCTACTTCTTCAGGATTCCAATGAAGACCAACTGAGACATCTAGCCTGATGGACTGAACAACTATCCGATTCTTTGTCTTTCCATCAGTTAACAACCATTGTTGAGTAGCTAGACCACAACTTATAAGCCACTCTAATAAATCCCCCCATATATATATGTGCGGCGAGCACCTCGACCAGCGAGGAAGAACGACCACCACGCGAGGATCCTTCTCAGATCACACTTTATTGGAGCACCTCTTGGTTAAGGGAGAGCTGGAGATGAGGGGCCCGGGGCACTACTAGGCGGCTACTTATATGGGGATTTGAATGGACGGGTCAATCTATGATTGGATCCCGCCAGAATGCAAGCACGGGGAGCCACGGGATAGGCTGAGGACATAAGGCTGTGACAACGTAACCTGCGCATGCCCAGACCTTGGCACGAGTGACTCAAGATTATAACCATATATGGAGTTGTTTACTACTGGGCTGCCAGGGGCCAGCGCCATCTTGGAATGGCGGCTCCCTGCATATATGTATGTATGTATCCCATCTGTTCTGTTTCTCTAGAGAGCCCTGACAAATATACCTGGTCTCAATTTATTTTACACAGCAAAGTGACAAAGACAGCATTGAACTGATACAAAGGACAATAAACCAATGGAATAGAATAGAGGACCTGAAATAAACACACACAGCTATAGAGCCCCTAATTTTCAGCAAAAGGTTTAAAAACACATTGAAAACAGGTCTTCAATAAATATTATTGAGAAAGCTTGATTCAAATGCAGAAGAATGAGATTAGATTCATCTCCCTATGCTGCACATTCCTTCAAAGTGGAGATAAAAACCTTAACTTTGAAACAGTTTGAGGAAACACAGATAAAACACTTCAAAATATTAGCATAGAGAAGGACTGTCTGAAAAGTATGCTAATACCATTGGAAATCACACACAAAAATGACAAGTGAGAGAATATGAAGATGAAAAAATTTCACACCACAAAGCAAACAATTTCCAGAGTGAAGAGATTACCTAGAGAATGGAGCCAAATCTTTGCTAACTATACATCTGATGGGCAAATAGTATTTAAGACATACAAAGAACTTCAAAAATTAAACATAAAAAGAAATCCTCCAATTAGCAAATGGACTAGTGAAATAAGACACTTTTTCAAAGAAGAAATACAAAGAAATGTTTGAAAAATCTTCAACAGCCTTACCCATAATTAAACCCAAATTAAAGTTGCTTTGAGACTCCATTTTATAGCAATCAAATGGCTATAATCAAACAAATGACAAGTGAAGGCAAGAATATGGAGAAAGAAGAGCCCTTACACACTGTTGGTGTAGATGTGTTTTGGGATAGACATTATGGAAATTAATATGGAGGTTTCACAAAGAAAAATAAAAAAATAAAAACAAAAACTAACAACAGGACTTCTGTATGATCCAGCCTTATCACTCCTGGGAACATTTCTGTAAGATTTTAAATAAATATATTGAAGAGATACTTGTACATCTTTGTTTATGTTATGTGTATCACAAACTCCCTTGGACTGCTCTTGGATATCCTGTTGTTGCCTTGTATCATGGAGATCTGTAGCTTTGGATCTACAGGTCTTGCCACTTCAAATGCTCTAGCAGTTCATAGATGAGGTGGATGTTGGGGTGGACTACCTCAATCCTGGTTCTGGGCCTGGGGGGTAGCTGGGTTGGTCAGCCCACCAGCTTTTCCTCATCATCACCACTCAGTTGAGCTTTCCCACACTGCCCCAGCTAGCTTCCCCAATGTAGCAGAGAGCAAAGAAAAGGGGTCAGTTCTCCTGCTCTCATATCCTTGGGTCCAGCTCACCTGCACTAACACCACCAGGGCCAGTTCTGTTTTGCCCAGGTGAGTTGCCGGACCCACTCTCCCAATTACTGCAGTTGGTGAGGGGCAGGACCAGCTCTTCCATTCTCATGCCCCTGAGGCTAGCTCTCTTGTCTGTAGTAGGTGTCAGAGGGGCATATTTCCCTTACCTTTGCCACCCCATGGCATAAGAAGGAGGGGGCAGCAACTCTTCTGCTCTCATGCCCATAGGCCTGGATCATCTGCACCCTGCCAACAGACTCAGCTCTAGTGTGTTCCCCAGGTGAGGTGCCATGCCCACTCTCTCATTTGCTGTAGCTGGTAAGGGGCAGAGCCAGCTCTGCCCCTTTTGTGGCCTCAGGGCCAGCTCTCTCACCTGCTGCAGATGGCGAGGGGCAAGAGGAGGGAGGGCTTTTTTCTCCTTACCCATCCCATCGCTTGGCAGATGAGGGGAGCAGGATCAGTCCTGCAGCTCTCATGCCCTCTAG
>CABHPQ010145961.1:0-10118 GCA_902168405.1 Peromyscus aztecus
ACGTGAGTGGGGGTAATGAAGGGCAAGGGTTGAGGGAAAGAGAGCTTAGGGGAGCGGGAGATCCCAGCTGGATCAAGAATAGAGAGGGAGAACAAGAAATAAGAGACCATGATAAATGAAGACCACATGAGAATAGGAAGAAGCAAAGTGCTAGAGAGGCCCACAGAAATCCACAAAGATACCCCCACAATAGACTACTGGCAATGGCCGAGAGAAAGCCCGAACTGACCTACTCTGGTGATCCAGATGGCCAAACACCCTAACTGTTGTGCTAGAAACCCCATCCAATGACTGAGGGAAGCAGATGCAGAGATCCAGGGCCAGGCCCCAGGTGGAGCTCCAAGAGTCCAATTGGCGAGAAAGAGGAGGGTTTGTATGAGCGAGAATTGTTGAGACCAAGGTTGGAAAAAGCACAGGAACAAATAGCCAAACGAATGGAAACACATGAACTATGAACCAATAGCTGAGAAGCCCCCAACTGGATCAGGCCCTCTGGATAAGTGAGACAGTTGATTAGCTTGATCTGTTTGGGAGGCATCCAGGCAGTGGGACCGGGACCTGTCCTCAGTGCATGTGCTGGCTGTTTGGAACCTGGGGCTTATACAGGGACACTTGGCTCAGCCTGGGAGGAGGGGACTGAACCTGCCAGGACTGAATCTACCAGGTTGAACTCAATCCTCAGGGGAGTCTTTGCCCTGGAGGAGATGGGAATGGGGGAGGGTGGTTGGGGGTAGGTGGGGGGGCAGGAAGGGGGAGAACAAGAGAAGCTGTGACTGATATGTAAAATTAAATTTAATAAATAAATAAATCTTAAAAAAAATAGAAGGGAAAAGAATGTGGAGGTAGCCCAGTGGTAGAGTGCTCACTTAGCAAGAATGGAATCCTAGATTTAATCCCCAACAGTAACAAAAAACTTTGTTGAAATATAATGCACATATATAACAAATTGCCTATGCTAAAAAGATAAATTTTGGTCAGTTTTAGCATTTTATACCCATAAAGCCACTGTTCCCACTGAGATAATGAACAGACCTCTCATCTCTACTTCCTCACAGTCCTTAGTAGTCTCCCTTTTCCATCTGTTTCCTGCATCGTCCATGTCCCCAGACAACCATGGGTAAGATATCAGTCATTATAAACTAGTTTGACCTTGCATAAGTGAGTATATATTATACATGTATAATATGCATATAAACACATACTTATATAGACTGGTATGTCAGCATAGTCTGTAATTTATGAAAATCACTGTATTACTGGTTCATTACCTTCTTCTGATTCAAGGTCTCACTGGCACCATTGCTTGCTGGAACTTGTTATGTAAACCAGGCTGGTCTTGAGCCCACAGAAATCTGCCTGCCTCTGCCAGCCTCTTCCTCACAAGTGCTGGGATTAAAGGCATGTGCTACCATACCCAGCTTGGTTGATTGCTTTTTACTACAGGGTATTATTTTATTATATAGGCACATAGCTACTTACCCAACTACATGGTGACAGAGAATGGAGTTGTTTCCATTTTTGTAGGTATTTTCCAAATGAAGTTGCTCTGATTGTTCATGTTTAGGTCTTTATGTGAGTAGGTGCTTTATTGCATTTGTGTAAGCACTTAGGGAGGAATTAAAGTGCTTGGCTATATGATAGGTATATGTTAAACTCTGTTACGAACCTTTCCCAAATGCATTCCTATCAACAGTGCATATTTCAGCTGCCTTCTTTCCTCATGAATCTCTTCCCTATTAGAGATAGTGGTGAGGGTGTAATTTCCATTTCCCTAAAGCCTTTTGATGATAACTGTCTTCTCTGATGCTGCTTTGATATCCATGTATCATCTTGGGTGCACTGTTGTTCAGATCTTTCACCTCAGTTTTTATTGGCTTTTCATATTTGTTGTGTAGAATTTTTATGCACCAAGAATACATATTTTATTGAGTTAGTATTTTTTTTCATATTTGCCATAGAATTTCTATGTATTATAAACACAACAAGTTCTTTATTATGACTTGTTCATGGCTTGTTTTGTTGTTCTTTCTTTAAAGTCTTTGAAATTGAAAAAGGTTTTTAATCTTGCTGTAGTCCCACTCATTTTTTTCTTTTGTGGATAGTACTTTGGGTGTCAAGTCTTGGCAACTTTCTTCTAAAAGTTTGATAATTTTAGGTTTAGGTACTTAGAACTATGATGTTTAATTTAGTGGGGTTTTTTTTTTAACAATTTATTTTACTGTTATGTGTATATATGTGAGTCTCTGTATGGGTTTGTGAGCATGCATGCAGGTGCCTATGGAGGCCAAAAGAAATTGTAGGAGCCCCTGGAGCTGGAGTTATAGTCTGTTGAGAGTTACCCATTGTGGGTGCTGGGAACAAAACCTAGGTCCTCTGTAAGAGCAGTAAGCACTCTTAACCACTGAGCCATCTCTAAAGTCTCTCAAATTAGTTTTTATGTGGAATGTGAGATAAACAAAGTATTTGTGTGTGTGTGTGTGGTTGTGATGGTGTTAGCCAAATTTTCTAGCACCATTTGTTCAAATGCTTCTGCAACTTATTTTTTTGACAAATAATTGATTCTATGTGTAGGTCTATTACTAGACTATTCTGTTTCACTGATTGTTTACATATATGTGTACCAAAATAACGCTGCATTGATATTTGGAGCTTTGATAACTATGGCCTCAGGTAGTGTTAACTAACTTTGTTCTTAGTTTTCATAGTAGTTTTGGTTCTTTAGATTTCCTTATGCTTTTAGAATCAGCTATCTCCCCTGAAGAGAGAGAGGGTAGGGAGAGGGAGGGAGGGAGGGAGGGAGGGAGGAAGGAAGGAAGGAAGGAAGGAAAGAAGGAAGGAAGGAAGGAAGGAAAGACCTGGTGGTATTTCCATTGGCAAACCTACTGACATTTGAATTAGCATTTGTATGAGTTGGTTGGGAAGAAGGGACACAGTGAGGACATTGTGTCTCCTCGTTTACTTGGTCCTTAACATCTCCTCTCTTCACAGTGTGTCTCCTTGTTTACCTGGTCCTTAACGTCTCTTCACAGTGTGTCTGGATTTCTGAATGTTGCTCTTAAATACTTTCACCTGATGTGTCTGTCAATATTTCTTGTTTTTATGATATGATGGTTTGAATTTCCAGTGATTTGTTATTACTATATAGAGCTAGAGTTGATTCTGTACATGATCTTATTTTCTACAACTTCATTAAACTTACTTCTAATCACTTCTTTAGGAGAGTCCACAATATTTTAAAATCTGGACTATCATTCTTTGTCCTTAAATATGGTTTTACTTATTTTCTTCGATTTTGATGTTGTTTGTTTGTATTTCCTTCCATTTTGTTAAGTACATTCTCTGGCAGAAAACTGAAAGCTGTGATACAAGCAGACATCCTTGTTTTATTTTTTCCTTTGTCTCTCACCATTTTTATCCCATGTGCAGGTGTCCTTTTATCCTTTCACCTGCTCTTAAGATTTTTTAAATTTGATTATGAGGCTTGGTGTGACATTATGTTTCTTGTACTTGGGCTATGTTTTGTTTTTTGATCTGTGAGTCTAGTTTTCATCACATTTGAAAAGATATTTAGCCATTATTATTCCCAAACATACCCCTTTTCCATTTGTGTATGTGTTTGACTACTTGATATTTTCCCATAATTCCCTGATGCTCTGTTCCTTTTTAAGTGTTTTTCTCTGTTTCATTCTGAATAGCTCCTGTTGCTGCGTATTTAATTTTTCTTAATCTTGTCTCTTAAAATTCTAATCTCTTGTTTAAAATATCCATGTTTATTTTTATTTCAGAAAAAAAATATTCATCTCTAAAAGTTAACCTTGGAGTTGTGTATGTGTGTTTGTGTGTGTGTGTGTGTGTGTGTGTGTGTGTGTGTGTGTGTGTTCGTTCGTGTTCCATGTCTTAACATATTTAATCTCTTCTCTAGCTTTCTGATATGCGGATTATAGACATAAAACTTTAATCATTTGAATTAATTTCTCAATTTTAAGTGGCTGATGTTTGGTAATTTTTGATTGAATGGTAGGTAGTGTGAATTTTACTCTTTTCAGTGCTGGATTGTTCTTAAATTTCTATAATTGCTTGATGTAGGTTCCTGGGTGCTACTTTCTTGGAAACTGTCTGTCCTTTCAAGTCTCTCTTTTAAGTTTGGTGAGCCAGCACCAAAGCTGCACTGATCTAGGGCTGTTTCCTGGCCTTTGACTGAAGCAAGACCCTCCTTTTTACTATTCCAGTGCTCCTGTGTTATGAGATTTTCCTCTCTGACAGGTGAAAAAGGCACTATTCTTGCCCATGCATGATGTCTGATGATTTTTTTCCCCTCTAGTACTTCTGGGTGATTTTTTGCCCCAGCCTCAGAAAATTCTACAAAGATGCTGATGAGAATTCTGCTGAACACTCCTGGTATACCCTTTTGAGTTGATCTCTACATATCTCCTCCTAACTGTCCCGAGTGCATGCTAAAGACCTTCCCTCAGGACCTATCTCCTCCTAACTGTCCTGAGTGCATGCTAAAGACCTTCCCCAGGACCTATCTCCTCCTAACTGTCCCAAGTGCATACTGAAGACCTTCCCCAGGACCTATCTCCTCCTAACTGTCCCCAGTGCATGCTAAAGACCTTCCCCCAGGACCTATCCCCTCCTAACTGTCCTGAGTCCATGCTGAAGACCTTCCCCAGGACCTATCTCCTCCTAACTGTCCCGAGTGCATACTGAAGACCTTCCCCCAGGACCTATCTCCTCCTAACTGTCCCGAGTGCATGCTGAAGACCTTCCCCAGGACCTACCTTTCTTTTTTCCCCTTCTTTCAGGGTCCTGATCCTTTAGTGACTATGACCAATGTTTTGAGTGCCATATTATTTTATATATTTTTGTCTGCTTGTTCAGTTGTCTTATGAGAGTAGAAGAGTGAGCATGGCCTCCATTATTCCACTTGACTGGAAGTAGTCATTCCATTCAATCTCAAGCCACATGGCCACAAATGGCTATCTGTAACAGTGGAGAGGGAAGAGCCGGGCTATCATGTAGACTCTCTAAAGGCATGAAGCATTAAGTCTTTAGGATGTGACTGTGCACTGAAAGATGTTTAGTAGCATCTGCAGCCTCTGCTATTGGGTCTCCATTATACCTAATCTACATCATGGCAATCAAGCATGCCTCTGGACACTGTAAGAAGTTTCCCGATGCATAAAATCATCCCTTACTGGAAACTGCCAGCCATTCTAAGCAAACCTGTGCATGAGGATTATGCAATGCTGTAACTTCTAGGCATCATGACTCATTTACATTTCGTGTACTGGTCCTTTCTGCTTAAAACTGTAAAAGGACCATAAATACTAAAAATTTCAATCTGGAGCATTCTTTGCCTTCCTTCTTTTGCTTCTTGCTGTATATATTATAGAAGAAAGAAGAAAAGAGGAATAATAAAGCAAATGTTATAAAATAGTAACAAATTGGGGAATCTAGGTGAAAGATATAAGAGATTTGCACTATTCTTCAGTTTTAGGTCTGAAATTACTTTTTAAAAAACACGTTGTGAGAATAAAGAAAGTCAGAAGAAAAGATGTGTCTCCCTTTAGGAAAAAGCAGTACTCTCAACCCAGATTAGGAAACCGGAGGCCAGCAAGCCTGACACTGGACATTGCACTTGAGACCTTGAATCAAATCATGTATTCAGAACACTTGGATTCCACCTTGATTTTACTTCTTGGCTATCAGAAGAATAACACCCACTTAATTTATCCCTGCTCTGAGTCTCTTTACAGTAAAGGAAAGATTGAAGTTGCAAGGATCAAAAGAAAGTATGTGTGTAATGAATTATTCAGTGAATTGCAGCGATAGTCATTATGTTCCAAGTCAGAAAGCATCACAGTACCTACTGCAAGTCATGCCTTGTGCTGTCTTCACAAATATTGTTCCATCTAATTATTACAGTCTTTGATATTTAAATATATTGCAGCATTTAACATGACTAACTAAGGGCCAGAAAAGTAACTGTGAAATAGTTTTTAAATGAAAATCACATGGAAAGTGGCAGACCTGAGATCTGAACTCAGCTATTTGAAATCCAAGATAGCTCACTTTCCTTCCAGCAGGTTCTGAGCTACAACAGCACTTTCCTCAGTCCCATAAGCTGGAGTGAGTCTGGTTGCAGGCATTTTGGAGCAGATTTGTTTCAAAGTTCAGCCAGGTTCTTTGTCGTAGCTATAAGAGAATAAAAGGAGGATTAGAACTTCAACTTCAGGTCTTTGCTTTTTCATGCTTTTTCATAAAAGGGGAAGGATACATACTAAAACATGTTCTTGATATTTCGCTATGTGTGGTACTATTTCACATAAGGACATTTTTCATATAATGCCTTGACAGTTTTCAACAAACACCATAGAGGAGTTCTCTTCCTTGCTTGCTTCTTTCATTAATTCCTACTAAAATCTCCCAAACTTGAGCCACAAAACTCTTAGATTCCTAATATGGATCCTTGTTAAGATTTTGGTTATTTTGTATCTGCATCAATTAGATGTTGACAAGACAACCACCAAAGCTTAGATTCCACTTGAACTCTTTCTGAAGGGCAAGAGGAAATGGCCTTTTATGTTCATGATCTTCAACAGAAAACATATGCCCATATGATAAGCAAACAGAAAAAAAAAATAGCCCAAACGGGAGCACTCACTCCACAGAAGTTGATATTTACATTGCCAGTTAGCATGGAAGGAGGTAGTCAGTACAGGTTGTGACCAAGAAAATGCAAATCAAGTCATAGCCACAAACCCATTCTCTTGGCAAGTATTTAAAAAAATGAAAATACCAGTCATAATAAAGGGTATGGATCTCTAAAATAGTAGTACTCCAGAATGTTGATGTCTTTGGAAAACAGTTTATCATTATTTTATAGCAAATATTGTATATATCAGCAATTCCATATATATATATAAAATATCTCAGCAAATCCATATATATGTAAATTGTCATGTAGTAATAAATTTTGAGCCACTTGGGTAATTTAAAATTTTTCGAGAGGACATTTGCGAAACAGATGAAACAAATTTCAGTAATATATTTTATTTAACTATGTTATCAACATAACATTATTGAGATATTTTACATTTTTATCATATATTTTATAAACCTATTATGTAGTTTCCATTTTTGTGTATCTCAAGTTGAACACAAATTTTCCTTGTTAGGTCTGCACTTGAATTTCATATAATTTACAGATGGAAAAAGTGTAATCACATACCCAGCCAACTCCAAAAATACTGATTTGCTCTTGTCCTTTTCACTAGGCTGTGGGCTTCCAATGTTTA
Source organism: Peromyscus aztecus (assembly GCA_902168405.1). Classification (NCBI taxonomy): domain Eukaryota; kingdom Metazoa; phylum Chordata; class Mammalia; order Rodentia; family Cricetidae; genus Peromyscus; species Peromyscus aztecus. The sequence goes on from CABHPQ010145961.1 coordinate 7,302, forward strand.
TCAAGTGTCTGTCTCATCGTAAACCAGTTAAAATTGATTGATAATTGGAGTTAAACATTGACTGGAGATATTCTGAAGGGGAGATTTAACTGCTACTTTAAAAACTAGTGAGTAGGGCCCGTAATGTCTGATGGAGAACAGAGAAGAGGATTTGAGTGACAGAAGTAAAAACGTCGGCTTGGGGAAGTCAAGGCTGTTGTCCATTTGAGTTTCAGGACAAATCAAGGCTGTTTGAATCAAATCTCTGGAGGCTAAGCTAAAAGAACTCAGAACAGACAGAAAGCTGGCGAGTTACGTGCTTCCCAGCACCGTCAGCACTTGGGTATGCTGCAGCTAAACGCACTCAACCCTAATTTATCTGAACATTTTTAAATTAAAACCATCCTGTCAACCTTTGAGCCATTCTTTCCTTTCCTGGGTCAGCCTCTTGCCAGATCTCTGCTTGTTGATATGATGGGGGAGAGAGAGGGGAAATGGAGAGGAAGCTCTATCTCGTGTATTTGCTTAGTTCTTAGGTGTCTCATAAGCAAAGAGATCAATATTAATTTATTGGAATCAGAGTTAACTTACTTTTAGCTAAAGGCTATTTTAAAACATAGGCAAGGAGTAGGGTAATTTGATTTAAAAATAAGTCATAAAAATAAAGTCAGTACAAAATTAGAGTACATTTCTGAGTGCAAAAATAAGTAATGTTTAGAAACAGTTTCATGAAAAGAGCAGTGTGACAGATATATTGCCATAATCACTAGCCAGGATCAAAAGTACCTTTTCTCTCCCAAATTGAAGGAAATACGTAATGGTTAAAAAAATTGTGAAATTCACATGGATTGTATTTTTCCCAGTGTCCTTGGCCAGCCTTTCATTTGTGTGCCAAATACTTGAGAAGAGGGGTTTATTGGGCTCATGTATAACAGAGGTTTTAGTCACAGTCACCTGTCTCCATGAGGTAAGACACAGCATCATGGTGGTGATGAGCATGCCCAGTGGCAAAATCTGTCAACTTATGGTGGCTAAGTAGAGATAGGAAGAGTGCAGGGCAAGATTTAACTTTCTGTGACATCCCCTCAGTGACCAGCTTCTTCTGACTAGGCTCCACCCCTTAATGCAGCCACCTGCCAGCAACGCCATCAAATTATGGATCCATGACTCCAGGAGCCAGTCACCTTTGCATGCCTCAGCACACGAACCTGTGGGGACCGGTGTGCTTCACATCAAATCAGAGCACTCCACCTCTGGTTCCCAGAGGCGCACAGGCGTCCCATAATCTAAGATACACCTAGTCAAATGCCAGGAAGACCCTTATTCTTAGCAGTTTCAACACAGTGCAAACGTTTAAGTCCAAAGTTTCCTCTGAGACTTGATGCAGCCTTTACTTGTGAGCCCCTGTGAATATAACTTAAAACTACATACTTACAATATACAGTGACCCAGGAAACATTCCTAGTTTAAAAACGAGATAGCGAGAGACTAGAGATGAACGAAACCAAAGTAAAACCAAAGCCTGGCAGGGCAAACAAATGTCAAGTCTATAGCTTGTTCAGGATGTAAGTTCCAAAGAGCTTGGGCAGCCCTGCCCTGTGCTCCGGCCAGTACAGGCCACACGGCCCATCCCTTGAGCTTGTACCTCTCGCTACCACAGCTCTTCCTAGCAAATATTCAGGTGTACTAGAAATATTCATCAACTTCTTGAGGTGTCCTTGTATCTTCAGATTTACTACCATAGCTTCATGTCTTTCCCTCTCTGGAGCTGTCCACGGGGAGTCCATTCCTGCTACGCATGTCCTGCTCTCCAGAAGGCTCTATGATTCTACAATATTTCTTTCCACATGCCTGCCAAACCAATAAGGCATGTTGACACGAGAGTTGGCCTCCTGCTCAAGAAGCAGCTAGGTCTCTTGGACTGTGGTTGCTATGGCTTTTGTATCTCAGGAAACTGTTCACTACATAGACCAGTGCAAATAGGATGTCCTAGAGTTACTATTTCTCAAAAGTCTATCAGATGAATTTACATTTTGTACCAGTGAACATACTTTTTCACAAAGTGTCCTCAAGGCTTCTTTCTTATTGGTTTCTTTTTAGTGACTAATCTCTAACAACTACAATTTCTTTGGTCCCAACACTGAGCACACACCTTTTCTGGGCAATCTCCAAGTATTTCAAATCCATCCACTCTGCTTTTGCTCCCAGTTTTCACTGTGGCCCTTACTAGTAAATCATAGCCTTGCAACAGCATTGATGCTAAGTAGCTATAAAATGCCCTCCCCTGGATTAATTAGTCCACTGCATTTAAACTCAGCCTCCCATAGAGTCTCAAGGTACAGACAAGATACAGACAAATTTTTTGACAGACAATAACCTGAAGGCCTCTAATCCAATTCCACTATAGTCCTCATCCTGTGACCTTATGAACCCAACATTTACTGTCTGAAGTTTTCTCAGATCTGAGAAAATTTTCTGATTGTCCCTTGAACTCTTCTTAGAGCATTCTAGAATCCCTCCAGCCTTTACCTCCATGTGTTTTCAAGTTCTTTCCACAAACCAATCCCCAGTTTTTCTAATCTACATAGTCAAGTAAAGTTGTATTGGCAGTGCCATTTCCTGGTGCTGGTTTTCTTCATCAAACATCAGACACAAGAACATCAGATTTCCCTGGCTTGCATTGTTCGTCACCCCATTGCCATGTTGAAGAAGAGATTTATAACACACCTAAGGGAATATCAAATGAACATTAAGTCTTGAAAGATTAGTGTATTAGAATGAATTTACTAGAGGAACACTCTGTGTGTGTGTGTGTGTGTGTGTGTGTGTGTGTGTGTG
>CABHPQ010145962.1:0-21066 GCA_902168405.1 Peromyscus aztecus
GTTTGCTGGACCTTTTGGCCTCCACCCCTCGGGACCTGAGACTTTATAAGTAACACACCGAGGCCCAGACCCATTCCCAAGTTTCCAAATCCTCTGTGAGAGCTGGGGTGTTGACAGCCATTTTGCAAAAGAGCTGTTTCCGTAGGAGGCTGAGTGGGGAGGGACCTGCAGGGTCTCAGTGGTCCTGATTACAGACCCAGCCAGAAAGATGGCCTTAAACTCCTGCTTCATCTTGCTATCCCTAGTTAGAAGTGGGCTCTAGAAACTAGTGCCTAAGTCACTGAGGAGTAGAAGGCAGTCGGTCTACTGTGACTTTCTGTAACCTTGCCCCAGAAGGACCAGGTTTGCTTTACGGAGGTGAGTAGGGAATAATGAACCTCTGGTATACCCAGCAGCCAGGACCAATCTGTGAACCTCTGGTATACCCAGCAGCCAGGACTAATCTGAGTGCGTTCTGCTGCGTGAAGGGAGCCAGTCAAATGTGGAAGGCTGGGCACTGTGGAATTCCATGTATGTGACATTCTGGAAAAGTCACATTTACAGAAAGAGGGAACATCAACAGTTGTCAGGAACTGGGCTGAGGAGGGGGCTTCCTGGGAGGGCGGTTTGGTGGTTCCATTGTGGTGGCCGGCATGCACCTACGAGCTATATCAGCATTCTCATACTCATACCCCAAGAGTGAATTTTACTGCACGCAGCAGCGTATCTTAGAAAGCAAATGAAGGGCTGGGCCTGTGGCTCGGTTGGTGGAGCGCTTGCCTAGCATGCCCACGGCCCTGGCTTCTGTCTCCAGCTCTGCATAAAAAGTGGGCGTGTCTGTGCACACCCATTGCCCTAGCGGGAGGATCAAAGATTTAAAGCCATCCTTGGCTGCAGAGTGAGTTTGAGGTTAGCCTAGGCTACAGAGACCCTGCCTCTTGAGAAACAAAACAAAGCCGGTGGTGGTGGCAGAGGCTCACTTCTTTAATCCCAGCACTCACTCGGGAGGCAGAGGAAGGTGGATCTCTGTGAGTTCGAGGCCAGCCTGGTCTACAGAGCAAGATCCAGGACAGTCACCAAAACTACACAGAGAAACTCTGTCTTGAAAAACCAAAAAAAGGAAACAAAACAAAACACAAAGCCAAAATATCTAACTAGACAAATAGAAATAAAATAAAAAGCAAGTTAAGCTAGATGTTCCGTTTCACATCTACAGTCCTAGCACTTAGGAGCTGATGTACAGGATTACCAGGGTCACAGCCATCCTGGGCTACAGACTAAGACCCTGTCTCAAAACAAAGACACCAGTGGGGGGAGAATCAGATTAATTAGTGAAATGAAATTTCAATCCAGGCTTCCAGCGAGGAAGAAAGAAATGCGGATGTCACGTGCCAGCACGTTAGGCTTAGCTCCAGTTTCTTGGAGGTGGAAAGTGAGGCTGGGGAAACTCGGTCCTGGGGTGATGTTACTTCCTCTACCTCCTCTTGATCCTCTGGGTCCTGGTGCTGCACCAGTGTAGCTGGCTTCAACATCTGGGGTTCACCAGCCAGAGTGCCAAGGTCACCACCCTTTCACAGGGGTCACCTGAGACCATCGGAAAACACCAATATTTACATTATGATTCATAACAGTAGCAAAATTACAGTTACGAAGTAGCAACAAAAGTGATTTTATGGTTGGGGGTCACCACAAAGTGAGGAATTGTATTAAAGGGTCGCAGCATCAGGAAGGTTGAGAACCACTGCCACAGAGGATGGTAGAAGGGTCCCTCAGCTGCAGTGCCATAGCGGAGTCGGGACTGGCCTGAATGGGGAACTGGGGGTGTATTGAGGGAGAGGTGCCAGGGCAGAGGAAGGAAGAGAGAGACTCTGAGTGGGGAGCTGCAGCCCTCTCAGCTAGGAGGTTGGGGTTGGGGGATACAGGCTCTTTGAAGTGGTTGAGTTTAGCTTTAGGGTACTAGGAGGTCTCTGCATGTGAAGGCAGTGCAGAGCCCAGGCTGGCGTCTGCTGGTTTTCACCCGCGCTTCCTGACCTGTTTCTAGAGTTTGGAAGGTGCTGGAAACACACAAGCACACGTGTGGAGGTGCAGGTGGGTGTCTGTTTTTCTTCTAAACAGTCCTTGCTCGGCCCTTTTAGACTCCAATGCCCTGGTTCAATCTGTTAGTAAGTTGCCCTTAGCAGAGCTTGAGGCAGCTGTAATTTTGAGATACTTGATGGCTGACGTTTCCTTGAGCTTGCCTTGGGGGAACAAGTAACTTCAGAGGCTGGTCTCCATCCTGTTCCCTGAACAAAGCCTTCCTGGGGAGCTTAGCTGGCCCAGCAGCATGCTAGCAGCGGGCACCAAGTCCCCATGACCTCCCTTGACCAAGAACAGGAGTGTGTATGGCCAGCTCACACTGGCCAGCCCCGTGGGAGACGTCAGGCAAACAAATGTGTGCGAGGTGAGTGTGGTTTCAACACAGGAGGTCCTCAGACTGTTCTTAGAGCTGCTGGTCACCGGGGACCCAGGCACTGTGTCCATTCTTGGAACCCTGCTTTCTCTTCTGTCTTTACCATGTCGCTGGCTCTGGGTTCTGCTGTCCACTCATATGCCTAGCCAGGGCGACAGGGACCCAGCAAAGGATGCTGCTGGGCAGCCAGTTGCAGATGGCTGTGCCATCCAGGCTGCCTACACCACACTTCCTCAAGCTTATATCTAAGTGGGGTATGGGGGTACTTGCCTGACGAAGTGGAAGAAAAGGTCAGAAGTTCAAGGTCAGCTGCAGTATATAGTAATTTTGAGGGTAGCATGGGATACTTGTCTCAAAACAGACAGACAGACAGACAGACAAACACACACACACAAAAACCAGGGCTAGAGTGGGGGGAGCACAGTGGTTGAGAGCATTGCTGCCCTTCCCATGTGGGCAGCAATTTTTAATTCCCTTAAAAAAAACTGGAGTTTAACTCCAGTTCCAGTGGATCTCACGCCCTCTTCTGGCCTCCATGGGCATTGCATGTATGTGGTGCACATAGATGCATGCAGGCAAAATGCCCATACACATAAAATAAATTATAAAAATAAATGTAAATAAATGATAGTGCATGTCCACTCTCATTTAAAACCATGTGTTCATTGGGAGGAGCTCTTCGGGCTTCTTATTTTCCTTTGGAAGATTTCTCAGGCCAGGGCTGAGAAAAAAACTAACGACCTCTCTCTCTCTCGCTCTCAAAAAAAAAAAAATATATATATATATATATACACACACACACACATATACACATACATTATGCATGCGTGTGTGTGTGTGTGTGTGTGTGTGTGTGTGTGTGTGTGTGTATAAGAGTTTGGGTTTCTGAGATCTGGAGGGTGTGCTGATGTTCCTCAGGCTGACAGCAGGTGTGTGTACGTCAGGGGAAGAACAGTCATTATGTGGCCACCGAGCACTCTGGAGGGATGGCCCCACTGTCCAAGGCCAGCTGCCCTCTGCTTCTTATGTTTTGAGACCGAGCTCACCTTAAGAGCCAGGCTGATCCAAAGTACCATTCTTTCCTGTCTAGGTCCCTGGCATTTCAAAGTCTGTGAAAGTCTGGTGGAGGAGTGTGTCCATTTAGTTATAGTTTGTTGGCAGCTGAAAATGAATTTCAAAAAACACACTAATAGTTGTTTTGGAAAATGCACAAGGAATTTAAAAAATTCTACTACCATCAATACTTCAATATTTGTCTTAAATTAAAAAAACAATGTAACCTGAGTTGGAAGCAGCCAGTGACCACCCCAGCAACACCTGCCAAGGGAGCAGGGATAGCTGAAGAGAGCGGCCCCTTCAAGGGTCCGAACCTGTCACCACAACCACACCATCCTTCTCAGTGCTTAGTACGCCAACCTCTGAAGGTGGTACAGACTGCCTTGTTCACCCAGTGTCCTTCCAGCTCTCGCACGGTGTTTGAAGTTTTGTATCAATACTTGAAAACGGACACCATTTTACCAAATTGCCAAGTTAAAGCTCAGGGTTCTGGATCCTGCTGAAATACAAGCTAGTTTTTGGTTTTGGTGGCCAGCTGGGAATGCACTGAGAAGTGGGTATGGCTTTGCTGCATCTACAAGGCTGTGGCCCTTGCATACACCTGCCTGTGTGGGGTGTTGTGTGGCTTCATTAACATGACTGTCTGGTGACAGGACTTGAACCCTCGACCCCCAGATTTCATGCTCCAAAGACCAAGATAACTCACTGAGGAAGGCTTGCCCTGGCTCACCTCTCAAGGTGCTTGTAAGTGTACGATCATTGAGACAGCACAACACGTAGGGAAACAGCTGTGTGGATGTTAGCACGTTTGTAAGATGCTGGATGTTCCCAGTCTCATCTTACCAGAACCACGCCATTGTATCTCCTGTTAAACAGGGTGGGATGGTGGGAATCGCTCTTGGGGATTGTGCTGTTGGGATTTACTGGTTCTTTCTGTTCATCAGGTGTCTTCAGGGACAAACATCTACCTGCCTGGTAGAAGGCCAGGGGGTGAATGAGTAACCCCAGAGCTAGGAAAACCATACATCCCCCACTACAGGAAGAAATGGCAGCCACAGGCAGCCAGCCAAAGGTCGGGTTGGATTTCCAGGGCGAGGCTGTGAGTGGACAAGAGCCCTCAGTGTGGCTGATTGGACTCAGAGCCTGCCAGGGTTGTGTTTCCCTCTTCTATGATCTCCCAGGACACTGGACCTCAACCTTCCTAATGCTGCCGCCCTTTAATACGGTTCTCGTGTTGTGGTGACCCCCCAACCATACAATTATTTTCATTGCTACTTCATAACTGGAATTTTGCTACTGTTATGAATCATAATGTAAATATCCATGTTTTCCAATAGTCTTAGGAGACCCCAAAGAGGTCACGACCCACAGGTTGAGAACCGCTGCTCTAGAGTCGCATGGGAGGAACCATCTGAGTCGCTGTATCATGTGATCATGTTGTCACAGAGATTATCATAAGGTTGAGCCCCTAGGTCATTTTCATGCTTTTGGAAAACGCTCTTTAAATTGCTACCAGACGACACATGGAAATGTTATGAGAGTTTATACAGTCAAAACTCTGAGGCCTGCCGCCCACCCTCACTGTTACCTCTATGAGAGTAAATGTACTGGCTTATGTGGATTTCTGTTTTACTGTTGACTAAGGAAGGTGGGCAGTGTTTGTTTGCTAGTTAGTGGGTTGGGTTTCTTCTGCAAGCTACACATGACCAAAACATTTCAGCTTCAAACAAACAAAAAACTAGTGTCTTATGATTACAGAACTAATGTATATGAAGCATAAAGTTTCAGATCCAGGGAATATAGAACAGGGAGTATGAGTCAGGAGATGTGTAGCATGGTAACTGTGGGGTTAGTTCACCCTGAGAAGTCGCTACTGTGGGATTAGCTTTTTAAGAATTTTTAAGAAAAAATGTTATTGTTTCTCCTTTGACCTTAAGGGCTTCTGAAAGCTCATTCGTGGCTCTAGTATCCTAAAAGATGTTTTATTTAGTGGTATTTTTGACTAGGAAAAGCAATAGTTTTATTTTTGACATGGCTATCTGAACTAGGGATGTGCCTATAAATCCCAAGAGGTTTAGGCATGAAGATCCTTTGGATTTGAGGGCAGACTGGGCTATTCAGTGAGATAGATGTGTTAAAAAAAAATCTATTCAGAGATATCCACGGGACTCTACAAGATCTGGGATCCCTCACTGAAACCTTCATGTCTCCCCGTGCTCAGCTGTCGTGACCTCTGTCCTCTTGCAGAGCTGTGCTCTCTCTGCTGACAGGAACACCATCTTTTTCCACAGTCAGGCTGGGGCATGGGAGGGGGTATCCGCTACCTTCTCTGCAGATCTCTCTTCTCTATATGGTCTTTCCATGAACCCCACCTGCCCGTCAGCCTGGGCCAGATACAGCCAGGGAACTGGGAAGCTCCCAGTCGGTTCACAATCTTATAAAAGTTTGAGCAAGCCGGGGGCAGGTGAGGATGAGCTTGCAAGTGCTGACTGCATCCCTGCATCAAGCTGTGTCCCAGAGGGGATGGGAGGAGCATCTGCCTGGGTGACAAGGGCAGGTTGCCATGGAGGCAACTGTAGTAACCCTGATGCAAACCTTGGCTCTGCTCTCCCAACTGGAGGATGGTGAGGTGCCCAGGAGAATGGCCTTGCCGGATGCATTCAGACAGGCTGTGTTTGGTAGAAATGTTTGGTGAGTGACACATGATTAACATATTCTGGTAGATTAAGTGGCCAGGAAAAAAAAAAATCTCATGCAACTTGGCCAAGTTCGGATGCCTGAAATGGGGCTGCCTGAGTGTGGGCATTTCGAAGTCTCACCCCAGTACCTACCTGTCCACTGTTATCACCCTTTGCCATGGGTCCTGTGAAGATCTAGGGAGTTGATTAGCATATAAAGAACATCACTGGGGTTGGGGAGACGGCTCAGTGGATAAAGACCGTGCTGTGAAAGCATGAGCATGCATCTAAAAGCTGGGAGTAGTGGGTGCTGTGTGCCTGTAGCCCCAGGAAGAAGGAGAGGCAGCAATAGGTAGGTACCCAGAACTCCCTGGTCAGCTAACCTAAGATGAGTTCCAGGGTTAGCGCTAGAACCCGAAGTGTTAGAGGAAGATGTGTCAACCTCTGGCCACACCACACAAATAGTATTAATGCCATAAAGAATGCTATTACTCTCCAACTCATACCTTTTCTCCTTTTATACCCGCTCCACCTCTCCGGCTGTCTGAGAGGTTGACTAGGCCTCGGGGATGGCCTGCTGTTTGCCACAGTGCCTACATGGCCTCACGGGCCCTGTGGCCTTCCTCCCCTCTACGTGAGCTCTAGCAAGCCTGCCTCAGGCCGGGCTTCACCCCTGTATTTCACAGTTTGGGAATAAACATGTTTTTATGTGTGGCCCCAGTCACTGCCAAGAATAGCATTTATGGAGCTCCTAATTACCCTGGAGGCTGTGGTGGGTCTCTATCAGAGTCAATAAACTACTTCACGTGATGCTGGCTAATTTGAGAATTTGTGGTGTCTTAGCTGCTAGGAGCAAGAGAGTGTTAATTAGAAACGCCCATTCTAAGGACTCAGTTTTAGGATTTTGGTTTTAGGCAGGCCGGGCCACCTACCTGCTGATTTATTAGCTGCTGATCAACACAGTATTGATTAAAATATGAAGATTTTCTTCTGCTCCTCCCTCCCTGGACAAAATCCAAATAAGAACAAAGAGTCCTTACAGGTGGTACATAGGGGCTAGGAAAGGGTTCAGGTCCCTAGCAATGTGTTCAGAGTTAGAGCCTTGAACATATCTCCTTTCTTTTTGTTTATGATTTCGATATAGTTGGGAGGTTTGCCTTTTCCCTCTTACTATTTTTATACAAAGATCAGAAAGATAATTTGAGTTCATAGTGATTTTAAGATTTATTTTTTATAGTTAGGTGTGTGTGTGTGTGTGTGTGTGTGCGCGCGCGCAAGCGTGCGTGTGCACATGCTTGCATTTGCTTGCTCACAGAAGCCAAATGAGGGCATTAGCCCCCTTGGAGCTGGAGTTACAGGCAGATATGAGCTGTCTGACAAATTTAAGTCTTTAAACGCTCTTAACTGCTGAGCGATTAAAAAAAAAAAAGCCTTTCTAAGAATTACTTGTTCTAAATTCCTTTAAAATATTCCGAAAAGTCAGCCATGGAAGATTTTAAGGACTGAGAATGCAGGTCAGTGGTGGAACACTTGCCTAGAATGCATGAGGAGCATGGGGCTCTGACTTTGTCTGCAGCCCTGCTAGGAAAAGAGAATGCCCGGGCCTGGTGGCACGTGTCTGTAACCTCAGCACTCAGGACCTGGCTAAGGCAGGGTACGTGCATTTCAGGCAAACCTGAGATCCTGTCTCCTGTTTAAAAAAAAAATTAAAAACTATACTTTAAATAAACTGTGATGTGCACTCAGAAAAGTTCATCAGTCTTTATAAAGATGTCATTGTGTTACGCAGTCTAGCCGTGAGCTACCGACCCCAAGCGATACCGCCTCAGCTCCCGAAGTGGCTGGAGCTGCATGTGCCTGCCGGCAAACACACTGTTGTGGAGCTTCATTTGCAGATGTAGAGAAATCTGTAGGACTGATACCTTTTGTTGTTATCACTATTGCCTGCATGTTCGTGTGTGTGTGTGTGTGTGTGTGTGTGTGTGTGTGTGTGTGTGTGTGTCCACCCATCCCTCTCCCTTTCCAGTGCTGGGGTTACAGAAGCATGCTTCCATGCATAGGTGCAGGTGCTGTGAACTTAGGTCCTCACACTGACACAGCAGGCACTTTGCAAATTGGGCCATCTCCCAGCCCCTCCTTTGTTTTCTGTGTGTGTGTGTGTGTGCGCGTGTGTGTGTGCATGTGTGTATGTGTATGTGCATGAGTGTGTGTGCATGTGTGTATGTGTATGTGCATGAGTGTGTGTGCATTTGTGTACATATGCACGTGCACACTCAAGTGTGTGTGTGTGTGTTTACCTTTCAGTTGTATACCTTGGGCGTTAACTTCTGTGGGTACTTGCCAGGGCCCCTTCTGAAGATGGTCTCTTCTCTTAGAGACTGTCCATTGCTGATATTTTAAGTTCTATGTAGTCCTATTTTTCAGTGTTTCAAAGATGTTTTGTTTTACATGTATGCTTGAGTGCCTGCATGTATGTATGCGAACTATGTGTGTGCCTGGCACAGGAGAGGTCCAGACGAGGGTTTTGGAGCCCCTGGAACTGGAGTCACAGGCAGTTGTGAGTCACCGTGTGAGTGCTGGGAACCAAACCCAGCTCCTCTGCCAGGCAGCAAGTGCTCCAAACTAACCACTGAACCGTCTCAATAGCCGCTCTCGGGATTATTTTCTGTGCCACCGGAGTCCTTTTCAGAAAGTTCTTGCCTGTGCTTTTATCTTGAAGTCTGGGGGACAGCAAGGTGGTTCAGCAGGTGAAGGGGTTTGCTGCCAAGCTCTGTGACTTAGTTCAGTCCTCAACCCACAGAGAGGGAGGCGAGAACCAACTCCAAGACTACCCTCTGGCCTCCACATGTCTACGCCACAGGCATAATACATGAATGAATGAATGAATGAATGAATGAATGAATGAATATGATATATTTTTAGGTATGTCTCTGTAACTGTGTGGGTTTGTTTCTGGCTCTTCTGGTCCATTGTTCTGTTTTTGTGACAGCCCCATGTGCCCTTTGGCACGATGGCTCTATAGTATAACTTGAGGTTGGACACTGTAAAACTTCTAGCACCATCATATGTCTGCTAAGGTTGACCTTTTGGAGGTCATTGTGCTTCTGTGTGAACTTCAGGGTTTTTGTTTTTCTAGTTCGGTGAGAAATGCCATTGAGATTTGGGTAGAGATTGCAGTGAATCTGTAAATTGCTTTTGGTAATATTTTCACAATATTCTTTTTGCAGTGGTTTTATTGTGTGTTTCTTTTGTGCACCTTGGAGTGAGAACTGCCCGAGTTCAAATCCCGGCTTTGCCTTCAGTTAGCTCTGTGCTTTGGGGCAAATCATTTAACCTGTTAAAGCCTTGGTTTCTTCATTTGTGAAGGAGGGGTTAACAACAGTAGCTCCTCACAAAATTGTTTGGAAGACAGAATGAGTTAATGTTTAGTAGGCACTTAGGACAGTACCTGGCACACAGCGAGGACTCTCCGAATGTTGGTTTGTTAAAAGGAAACCTTAACAACGGTCTCTAACAGAACAGCTGAGGAGTCCCATGTGTATAGGGTGAAGGCCAGTGCCGTCGAGGATGAGGTGCCCATGACCAGATCTCTGTTTTCCTCCCAAGAAGAGTGCTCTGGTGTCTTATTCCACACAGACTGGGGGTAGCTCTCTAGGGGACTCATGGGAAGGTAGTCTGAACACGGAGTCCTGGCTAGAAAAACACACTCAGGAAAGAACCGGGGCTCCCCAGGCAGAACTTTAGAAAAACAACAGCCTGCCGTTCCTTGCTTAAAGATTAGAAAACTAATGATTCTTTCCGGAGGGACGTGAAGCCGCGCTGCCGGGCTGTGACCTGCAAGCTCAGGATGTGGATTTCCGTGGGAAGCAAGGAAACCTTTCACGCTGCGAGCATGCTGCAGTTCAGATGGATGCGGTTGGAGGGATGGAGGGAGAGCCTTCCCCTGGCTTCTAAAAGTGCCCCCAAATGCTTCAGAATCATCATTCATAGCATCTGGATATTTAAAAAAAAAAGTGTTTCCAACACCAGATTTTCAAAGAACCTCTGTTACAAAACATCCCTTAAAAATATCCCCTGGTGCCGGGCGGTGGTGGCACATGCCTTTAATCCCAGCACTCGGGAGGCAGAGCCAGGCGGATCTCTGTGAGTTCAAGGCCAGCCTGGGCTACCAAGTGAGTCCCAGGAAAGGCGCAAAGCTACATAGAGAAACCCTGTCTCGAAAAACCAAAAAAACAAACAAAAAAAACAACAAACAACAAAAAACAAAAACAAACAAACAAACAAAAAATATCCCCTGGTTTCCATTGATTCCAGCAGCTCACAGTTGCCTTCGGGGTTGACGTTTGGGCTGCCACGCAGGCCCTGGCTGTGGGGGTGAGAACACCAGTGGCTCAGGTGCTGGTGTGTTGTGTGAAGGGGCGCTTCAGCTACGCTGTTTCTCACGGTCTTCCCCGCCATATTGCCAGAGTGGGGAGCACCGTTTGCCTGGGCTGCCTGGCAGCGGATGTCAAGAACGTTCAGGAAAGTCTTCAGATATTGATTTGACACCTGGCCTTCTCCAAGTGGATCATAAAAAGACAGACGATATGCCCACTTCAGGGAAGTCCTGGGTTCAAGCCTTGACTGGACTGACCAATAGTTGGGATCTCTGTCAACTCCCATTCTGTACAAATGACACTTCTGCCTCACTGTGGGACGAGTCTCTCTCTGTTGTCCTCAGCCTCACTGACGTCCTCATGGCGAGTCCCTGGGGAACTCTTGCCGATAGAAGGATGTCCCTCTGTTCTCCTGCCTAGTGAGCCACTGACTTCCTTGAAGGACACCTGCCATTTGTCCCTCCCTCGAGTGCCTTCTTGTCTCGGCGGGGGCCTCTATCTGTTTATAGGTTGACCATGAACACCCTCTGCCCCTTGTGTCTGTCTGTGTATCCTCAGCTCCACCCAGGGCTCTGCCATCTCACGTGTGGTGTGTCTGTCTGCTTTTGGGTTCTCCTCATAGGCCGTCTCCTGGGTCTAGAATTTGAGGAGCATCTCTTAGTTCTTCGATTTTACTAGTCTCACATCCGATACCTTCTGCCGCCCCTGGTCTGGGCTCCCGGGCTCTTGCCATTCTTCATCAGGGTCATCGAAGGACTGTCCCACCTTTCTCCTGTCCTGTATTGTTTCTTAGAGTTCTGTGCACATTGCACTAAAAAGCCATCCTTTGAAAGCGTAGACCTGGTTTGTCTCCTGCTCAGAGCTTGCATGTCACCCAGACTAAAATCTGAAGATCTTGCCTATGAAGCTCTAACCCTGGTCTCACTCCCGCGACTGTATTCTCTGTCCACTCCCTCCCCCGCCTGTGCATCTCACCAGCTGTGCAAATATTCCCACCTGCCCAAGGACCTTGGGTGTTCAGGTCACAGGAGACTTTCTCCCTGTTCTTTCAAGTTCTACAATGGATCATTGCTTTGCTTGGAGAAGCCTGCCCTGTGCACATAAAGTATGTCATTCTCCTGCCTCCACTCCCTGAGCCCTGCCTTGTTGTCCTCAGTACAGTTGATCACCTCCTATCACGAGCTTCCCAGAGAGCAGGGCCTGTGTTTGCTCCCAGTTAGATCCCCGTTCCTAAAGTGATGCCCAGCATGGTATAGACTGCACAGGACTTTGGGGCTAACGTGCACTCGGTGTGAGCCAGGGAGAAGGCAGAATGCTTCATGGCGATCGTTCCTTAACTCTTCAGAGCAACTCGGTGGAGGGGAAGTCTTACCACATCCTTTTCCGTGTTGAAGACTGAAGATTTGGGGGAAGTTAGGGAAGTCACCCAAGGTCCCTGTGGACCTTTTCTTGACCCCAGGCCTTGGATCCTGCAGCACACTTTCTCTCCCCCCTGTCCTGTCCCTGTTGGCCTGACTTCATTCCAGAAAGGTTTGTCATGGCTGACCAGCAAGTGAAAATGTCAACAGCCACTCATGGGAATTCTAGAAACGTGGAGAAGGGTAAGAGTCTTGTCCCGTGTCATGATGGACAATGTCTTGGGGGTGTCCTGAGTTTATCACAGCACTTTGTAGGTCTTTTCCTTTTGATGACCAGGGCAGGGACTATGCCAGGTCCTAGAAAGAAGAGAATCGTACAGGATCCAGCCCTCTTCAGAATCCTGGGAAGGGCCATGCTAGACCTGGGCCAATCATCTCTGCTCAGTCTCCCGTGGCAGCGTTCCCTCCAGTGCTGCCATGTGGACAGTTCTGGAGTTCGAGGCTGGCTGCCAGTTGACCCCCTCCAGCCACAGAGTGTCCACGAGGGTCCACAAGGCTGGAGGAAGGCCCAGGGAATGGAAGCAGCTTAATGAGGCTGAGTCCTCAGGCTGGCTGGGGCTATGGGCCAGAGACCCCATGGCTCAGCTATGGGAGCTGCCTCCATACTCCCCGTATGCACGTGCTGACCTCCTGCTGTGTGCTGGTTTCTGTTGTGTGTATCTTTCGAGGATGTTGAGAACAGGTTTACCGGGGCCAGCACTGGACATCGTTTATTAAGCTACTACTGTGTGTGAGGTTCGGCAGTGACCCAGCATCTCCAAGCTTAACCCTGGACAGGACACTTTTACCATGCATCTTCTGTGTGTCAGGAACCAGGGATGTAACTCTTTTGCTCGTCTAACTCTTACATTCTCCTTTGCGGGTGGTGGTGGTGGTGGTGGGGGGGGCGGAGCTGTTACTCCCTCTATCTTTTAGGTAGAGGAACTAGAGACCAGAGATGACAAGTCACCTATTGAGTGTCACATCACTAGGGAGAGCAGAGATGTCCCCAGCATCTGTGTCCCACTCCCTGGCCAAAGCTGTCTCTTTATGATACCTCTCGGGAGGCACGGGCCTTAGCGTGGCGGGGCTCCTTCGAGAGGCTCAACTGGGAAGAGCTGCTCTGAAGACACACACGTGACAGGAAGCGAAAGCAGAAGGAGCCGGCGAGTTATAGAGTGCAGGAGACAGTGCAGGTGTTGCTGGGAATCTCAGAGCAGAGGTGAGAGAGGAGGGCCAGGACAGGAGGAGGTGGAGCGGGCCAGCGGGTGTGGGACTGTTATCCCGGAGTGATGGAGGAGATGTGTGGTTCAGAAATGGGGGCTTGCGTAGCTGATTTCCGCCTCTTGCTGATAACACTTCAGGCAAAGCCCTCTTCATCTGTATTCAGGCTTGCTCTGCCGACTCCCGGTTATAGACAGAGTTCCCTCATGTGTCCTAGTTGATGCAATTTCATTTACTTTATTGTCATGCAAAGGTTTTTTTCATCAAATTCACATCTTTTATTTTGCCTGAAAACATTTTTATTTTACCTTCACTTAAAAAAAAAGTCTGGTGGGCTACTAAGATGTCTGAGCGGGTGAAGGCACTCACTGCCAATGCTGAAGACCCACATGGCAAGAGAGAACTGATTCCCACAAGTTGTCCTCTGACCTCCAATTACAGGCCGTGACACACTGCACCCTCCACACACAATAACTAAGTATAACAAAAAAGTAAAACCTAGAGCGTGTGTGGCCTTCACGGAGATACTGGGGCTCCTCAGCCTGTGTGTAATGAGGGGGAGTTCCTGTCTGAATCGAAGCCATGAACATTACATCATTTGATGGTGTCCATTTGGGAATTGTTTGTATGTCAGAAAGAAAGAGAGATGCTGGGCATTGCGTCTGACTTTTGGTTGCGTCCTGGTTTTGCTATAGATTTGATTTTCACAGGTGGAAGGTTGATTCCTCTGTGGGGCTGTGGGACTTTTCTCTTGGAGGCCAAGCAGGGGTTTGGGGTGAAAGTAGCCACTGAAGTCTCCGAAAGATCCCTCCACCTTGTACCCCTAGCTGTCTGTCCAGCCGGCTTTCCTCTTGGTGAGGCAGAACTTCGTCTGTGCGTCGAATCACTGAACAGTAACATTTGGTTTTTCTCTTCTAGACCCAAGCGGCCGAGGCAGAACAACTTCTCAATGTTTCCCTCTCCAAAAGCCTGGAATTTCAGAGGGGTAAGTATCTGTCCTGGGTGACCCTGTCCCACTGGGAGCAACACTCTGCCTGGTGGGGACCTGGTATGCTGTTCTGTGCTCTCCTAACAAGCTTTGCCTGGGGACAGCACCTGTGTGTCCATGCGCGGGTGACATCACCTGCCCTGGACACAGAGCATGTGGCTGTAGGCGACTCTTGTGAAAGTGCCAAGGTCTGTCAAGGGAGCATCATGCTATGCACCTGGAGCTGAGGAAAAGGGAATACGAAATCTGCCCGTCCGGTGATGATGATGTGGAGGCTCAAGCCGTCAGGGGAGCTTGCTTCCCAGAGGTTTAAGGCACCTCATGAAATGTTCTCAAGTACAAACCAGCAGACTCTCCCTGGCCTAGGATGGGTCAGGGAGTTCTTCCTCTTGGTGCCGTCATCGTCCTTGATGTGAATGTGACGATGCCAGTTACAGTGCCTGGAGGACCCAAGGTATTCAGGTGGCTCCAGTGGTGACTTTTGGATCTGTAAGGACTGCTGTGAGCGCTCCCCCACCCCACCCCAGGCCATTGCCTGTAATGTTCCCCTGCCCAGCACTCACCCTAAGCAGGCTGTGCCAGGCCCATTCACTTCATCTCTGATGCCTGGCCCTCTCGGGACAGTCACGCTGGCTCACAACCCTCCTAGGTGGCCCTGATGTCTTATCGTGTGTTCGGCTGGGCCCGTGCTGAAAGAACTTGGAAGCCCCAAGTGGAAGGTGCACTGAGACCTTGTTTATTTTTGTTTACTGCTGTATCTCTAGGCCTGGCCTGATGCTTGGCTTGTCGAAGGAAGGAATGACATCTGTCCTACTGAACTGTGTTTCAAGTCTTCCGTCAATACTATTCTGATTTGTTCCAACTGGGTTTGAAACCGTGGATAGGGCCCAGTTGTTTATTCAAACTGTGGAACGTGGCACTAATTTTAAGTACTTATTTATTCATCTCCCTATTTGTGGGTGTAGGTGTGGCACGTGCCAGGGTGCACATGTGGGAGTCTGAGGACAGCTTGCAGGTGGGAGTCAGTTCTCTCCTTCCTCCATCTAGGTCCTGGGATTGAACACAGGTCATCAGGGTAGGTGACAACATTCACCTTTACCACCGAGCCATCTCACTGGCCCGTGATACTATTTTCCCTTGGGTTAGAGCACTTCTTACTTTTCGCTGAGTACAAGGAGAATGGCACTGACTTCTGAGGTAGGTGTGTGACTGACTGAAGTAGGTCTGGTAGCTGCCGCTCGTGTTTTCGTGGATACATCTCCATTTCCAAATTGTGTTCAGTGAATGATCATGACCATCAAGAGATTTTAAAAAGCTGTGGGGTACAGTAAATTTGGGACATACTGACTGTGCCATATGAAATGTGTTCATCACTGCAGGACATGTCAGAGATGTGATGGGTTGATGTCTGGACACTCCATAAGGAGAACTGGAATTTGCAGCATTTCCCAGAATCATTGACGGAAGCTCTCTATTGCCCACACAGTCTAGACACACTTTGGAAGCTGGACTCTGTTGTCATCTTTGGACTGTGGAGAACCGGGATCTCTTGTGAATGAGACAGTGTTTTTTGAGGGCCACGTGTTCTTATCTATCCTTTCTTTAGTAGTCCTGCTCTTCAGCAGTGTTGTTAGCCAGGAGTGGCAGGCACACAGGGCAGAAGGCCACCCCGAATTGCCAAGGGACTGTTATAGTTTTGGCACCCAAAGTCCCACATTTCAGAGAACCCTCCACCCCAGGCCAGCTGGGTTGATTACCCTGTCTATGATCTTGAGATGTCTCTATCTGGTCCCTCTTGGAGTGGGTTTTTAGAGACCCACATCTATAAACTGCAGAGACAAGAGGCACAAATAATAGACACTGTTTCAGAAAACTCTGGCTGAGCGCTTGAGGATCATGCACGAGTCCCCAGGTCTGTCCCCCATGTTGCAAACTCAATAACTTGGTAAGAATTTCTCAACTTGTTAAGCTGGCAGAAATGACGGAATTTCAGCTGGTGCTTGGGCCAACGGTAGCGTTTGTCTTGATTTCTTGTTTTTACTTCCGGCCCTGGGTTTCATGGAAAAGTCAGACAAACTGGCATCAAGATACACCAAAGGGAAAGGCGCTCTCTCTGCCCTGGAGGAGGATCCGCAGTGACATGTGGGGTAGAAGGGACCCAAGAGAGTGGAGACAATCTCATTCCCAGCAGGACTTGCTCTGTGTGCTATGAAAGTGGCCAGTGTGCCGGGAGGAAGACCTTGCCTTTTGTGAGGTTATCTGGCGATGCAGCTCTGAATGCAAAGTCAATCTCTGGTCTGTTAGGCTGAGCTGTGCACAGGATGGGGTCCTAGAGCACAGCATTCCTAGAACATTTAGTTTCCTCCTTATTTAGAAAGGAAGGTTTTAGGCTCTATGTGCTAGCAAATTTTCTGTATTTGTATATGTGGTAGCGAAAGCCTTTAAAGCATTTGCAATTCTATTGTTCTTTAGCTTGTGAAGGAAGAGGATCTGAGCATGCTTACCCAGGTCCTCGGCAGTTGTTATAAAGGAGGACTGAGGTATAGAGAGACAGGGTGATGAGTAGTGTACTGGAAAGATGAAGGACCACATTGTTCTAGATTAGAGGTGAAGAGAGATGCGCCCGTGGGAAAGATCTGGGAGTTGAGAGTAGCTGAAGATCAGAGAGGAATATCACGATGTTTTCAGAGGCTTGACAGAGTGAATTGTACAGCAACATCGTCGCCTTACTGTGAAGCTGCGGCATTGGTGCGAGAAGCATCAGGCTTGTGGGGTTTTTGTTGTTGTTGTTTTTTGTTTTTTTTAAACTGTATCAGTAGGAGTTTTGTCTGTGGAGAGGTACAGTCCAGGCCAGTAATGCTGCACCTTGTCTGCTTATACAGTTGGTTAGCCCTGCCCCAGGTTGCCTTTGTTAGAAAGCACTTCACCGCTGCCATGCCCCCCTCCCCTCCCCCAGTTTCCGTTCTTGGAACTAGGTGTGTCTCCAACCCCAGCAAGGGGTGGTGGTGTGCCCATCATTCGCTAGACCCAGGGTGCTGCAGATGTATTCACAGACAGACAGAGCATTGTTTGGCTGGCGGAGGCCTTGGTGGGGTTTTGGAAGCAAAGTGAAAGATAGATCAGAGCAGAAGGAAGGAGAAGGGCGGTGAGGAGGGACCCTGAAGGGTGTGTGGGTTCTCTGTTCACATTTGCTCCTCAGGATCTCTCTGTCTCTGTCTTCTGACTGGCAGGGAGCTCAGGAGAACTGTGCTGTTCTTCCTTGTCTCTGCCTTCCAAGGCTAGAGTTAGAGGCGGGCTGGCACTCCACCTGGCATTTCTGTGGGATCCAAATCACAGTTGCTCAGCAAGTGCTGTCACTACCGAGTCGCTTCCCTGGTCCGTGGAACTGTGGCACTCTGCTTCCGCTTGTCTGCAGATGAGCTGGGAAATGCTTCCCAGGGACCCGTTGTCCACAGAGCAGTGCTGGAGGCCCTGGAGCCCTGCTAGACTGCAGGAGACACTTCAGACACTTTCTCGGCTGTTTTCCTAGTGCCTAGTCTTTACTTTGGAAGACATTAGGAGACTCTTGGGTTTAGAAGGACATACAATACAGCCTCAGCTTTCTCACTTTTAGCTGAAGGCCTAGGCAGGACTCTGGTTGCAGGTGATGAACTCAATGGAAGCTGTCTGAAGTGAGAAGGGAATCCATGGTCTGTATGACTGAGGTAAACCAAGGTGGATGGCTTGGCTGTATACAGGAGTACGATCCTTCTCACCTTCTCAGCTTTGTCCTTCTCCGAGTCTGTCTTGTCTTCCTACCTATGGACCATTTTTATTTTTAGAGGGCCAGGATGATCTGAACAGAGGAAACAGACATTTTTGTTTCCAGGGTCCACAGACGAAATCCTATTGCAGAACTCCGTTTGCCTCAGCCTGAACCACATGCTATATGATGGCTAGCCCCTGTGGTCATGAGGATGGTGTACTGTGATTGGACAGCGTTTGGTGAGGCAGGGCCCATGGATCAGAGGAATGCTGTTTCTTAAAGAGAATCCAGTTCCTGGACAGATAGGAAATAGCTGTGACCCCTCTAAGGGCCACTCCAAGTTGAGAATTCAGGACTGGAACATCTCCTCTTATGGTGAGTCCTGTGTCTTCACCCTATGGCCTTACTCTCCCTTCTCCTAGTGACCTGAAGGAAACTGTCAATCTTCCATCTGAGACGCTCTGAAATTCACAGTTCAGTGGAGGAGGAGGAGTCCCTGCTACTCCCGCCTTACCAGGCCAGGTCACCACTGACTGCTGTGACCTTACTGCCCTAAGCATCAAAAGAAGGCAACAGGCCTCCCTCACCAGTCACAGCCTCTGCTCACAGACTCACTTGTTTACTGAGCGATGGCTCCAGCTCCCACCATGGCATTCCTGCAGTGTGTGGACCCAAGCCCTCCCAATTCCAGCTCCCACCATGGCATTCCTGCAGTGTGTGGACCCAAGCCCCCCCAATGCCAGCTCCCACCATGGCATTCCTGCAGTGTGTGGACCCAAGCCCTCCCAATATCAAGGTCCTTGGATGCTCAAGTGTGTCTGTGTAGGAGAAGTACGTGTTCTCCTGTGCACAGTAAAGCACCTGTGGATCTCTGCGCTACCTAAAGCATTGTAAATACTGTGGAAATATTCATTATCCCTGCTGTTAGAGAATAATGACAAGAAAAACAGTCTGTACATGCTTAATCCAGGTGAAGTTCCTGCTTTACTTTTCAAGTATTTTTAAAATTTTTTTAAAGATTGATTGATTGATTTTGTGTACAGTGTTCTGGCATGTATGCCTACACACTAGAAGAGGGCACCAAATCCCATTATAGATGGTTGAGAGCCACCATGTGGTTGCTGGGAATTGAACTCACGGCCTCTGGAAGAGCAGCCAGTGCTCTTAGCCTCTGAGCCATCTCTCCAGCCCCTTAAAATTATGTTTAAAATAGTATTTTATGTGTATGTGTGTGTGCCTGAGTGTATATCTATGTACCATGTGTGTACAATGCCTACAGAAGCCAGAAGGGGGCACCAGGTCCCCAGGAACTGGAGTTACAGACAGTTGTGAGCCACCATGTGGGTGTCTGGGAATAGAACCTGGACCTCTGGAAGAAGAGCCAGTGCTCTTAACCACTGAACTGGCTCTCCAGCCCTCAGTATTTCTGATCTGTGGATTTTGATAGAACCGAAGGATTTTGAGAGCTGACTGGTATTTTCACTTTAAAGACAAGGAAGGAGTTGAGGAGATGGCTCGGGTGGTAAATGGCCTGTCCTGCAAGTCCAGAAACCTCAGTTTGGATCCTCACACCCACATGAAAAGCCAGGGGTGATGGCATATGGATAGTCCAGCTCCTGCAGAGGCTGAGACAGGAAGATGGCTTCAGCAAGGACCGTGAGGCCGGTGTGAGCAGCATATTGAGACCCCACAACAGACAAAAACCAACAAAGTGAAATACAGATGAAGCAAGGCCAACAAATTCTTCTGTTGTTAAAGTATATTCTTTTAAAAGTGCTAGAAATAAGAATATTCTGTTTGAAAGCTTTTATCACTCGGAATCCCCTTTAATATTGTTTTATTTACTCAAATTTTATTTTTAAAGCTTTCATCTCCCCATATGTATTAAGACGAGGCTGTTGTCTCATTCTGTAATGGCAATTGTGACAGTGACTGCAATGACTCTGTTAGTCCCGGTGACGAGGGCCCGTGTCCACCCACCGGGCTTGGTAGAATGTTCTCTGCATCGGACTACATCCCCAAACGATGCCATGACTGAGTGCTTGGAGTCGTCTCATCTTCTCCTGACAGGTGTGCTGACCTTCTGTCATGGAGTAGCAAGTTACCCTAACTTTGGTACCTTAAAAGGCATTCATTTGCTCAGTTCTGTAGGGCAGATGTGAGGGGCCCGTGGGCTGGGTCTCTGCTCGGGGTTTCACGGTGCAGAAATCAAGATGTCAGACCGCAGGCACCGGCACTCTCCAGGCTTCACCTCCTCTCATTTCAGCTGCTCAAAGAATTCGGTTCCTCTGGGAGGCCAGGCCTTGGCACCCATGGCTTGGCAGTTTTTAGTTCCTACAGGCTGCCTTCCACCTTCAAAGCCAACATCGGAGAGCCTCCTCATCAAATCTTCTCATGCTTCACCTCTTCCTGATAGCAGAAAAAGCCAGATTCCCTTCGAGGGCTCACCAGCTGAGGCGAGGCCACCCAGACAGTGCCCATCCTAATGACCTGAAAGTCCACAGAAACCAACTCCTGAGGTGATATCCTGTGTTGAGGTCCTGTCTGCCTCCTGGGAAGGAGATCATAGGAGGCCCGTGTCCTGAAAATAGGCATTCTGGGGACAGACTTAGATGTCTGCCTCTCTTGCCTGTGGCCATACGCCATAAGGTCGTGCCTGGACTCCAGCTAACTTCACGTCACTCCAGTGACCCCCACGTCTTGAGTGACACTTTTGTGGAACATCTTTTCCATATGAAGTTATTTGCAAGTGGGAAAATATTTATACTATTTATCTCACACCAACTTTCCAGATATACAAGGGACTTTGGCAAAGGCATAATGCAAATTAAAAAAAACCAGGAGAAGAAATTGTGAAGGGGTTGGAATAAGCAGTCCTAAAGAGGAAATGCAGAGTAGCCAAACCATTCATTTTAACTGATATTTTAAAATAACAAAAGTAGTAAAAAAAAAAAAAAAAGGTAATAGTAGCAATAGTAACGTAGTACACTCATCGAAGTCTCACTGTGTGTTGTAAGCATCACATGCCCTGTTCTCATCCCAGTGTTCAGATGGGAGAACAAAGCCAGAACTGTCACCAGAATTCCACAGTGATGAGACAGAGGGCCCAGTTTGCTTTAATTACATTTTGTTTATTTAATGGATGTGGTGGCACAGGAGGGACACACGTGTGCC